>JBBYHM010315712.1:4294-26498 GCA_038381775.1 Adansonia rubrostipa
TGCTTGGATTTATGAAAAAAGAAAATTTTTGAAACTTTTTTGACATAGACGAAACTTTAGGGGGTTAAAATGTAATTTTTCCTTTAATTTTTAGGCCATTGAGGGACTGTATTGGATCATGGAAGTAGCTTTAGGGGTTATTTCATAATTTTTCTAAAATTTTTTAACCCATTTTGGGTGTTTTTTAGCTTGGCCAAAACTTATGTGGTCAAAATGCACTTTTCATATTTTTAAGGCATTTAGGGGCATTTCTTGTCTTGATCAAATCCCTAGGGATCGTTCTATAATTTTCCCATTTTTTCAAAACTAGAAGAATATTTTTGACTTGACCAAATGGTATTAGCCCACTTTAGCACATTTGAATATTTTTAAGCCATTTTGCAATTAAATCTAACTTTAGGGACTAAAATGAATTTTTTATAAGTTTGTTTCAAGAAGATCCAAGCTTGGTCGAATGGTTCTAAGCAATTTTGGTGAATTTTTCAAGCATTTTAAATTTTCTTAGGTGTTTTCATTTATGTTTAACCTTTTAGGGCATTTTATAAATTTATAAAATTTAAAGACCTTATAGCAAAACATTGCAAATTAGGTTTATTTAGCTTATTCCTATCAAAAGTTATCCATTTAGGATATTTTGGATATTTCAAAAAAAATTTTAGCATTTTTAGCCATTTTGGGGCTAATATGAAATTTTGAAAAATTTAAGGACCTATTAGTAATTTTGCATTTTAGGTCAAATTTGATGTTTAAGTTACCGATTAGGATATAATTGTCATATCATTTTTTAGCCCTTTAGAGTTATTAGGATACTTCTATGTTGAAGGTAGACCATAGGGACACTTTAATAATTTATATTAGAGCCAAGTCAGATGTGATCACTAGGATACTTCCATCGAAGGTGCATAGTAAAAATATGTTCATTCATTTATAATGTTATCAAGTCCTTTAGTTTATTGGGATACTTTCATGTTCAAAGTATATCTTAGGGATATTTAAATAATTTACCTTAAAACTAAATCTTTTAGGGTTACTACGGTACTTTCACGTCAAAGATGTACATTAAGGGACATGTTGGTCTCTTCAACCAAGTCTGAGTCTTAGGATATGTTTATTTATTATTTTTGACAGAATCAAAATTTTCAAAATTAAGGAACTATATCTGAATTAAAGTAGTATGCAAAATTTCTCCCAACATATGGAAAGAGTTTCGCAGATTATTCTAATAATGAGATATCCTTTTAAAAATGAGAAAATCAAGATTTTTTTATGAATTTTGTAAAGAAAAACCTTTTGTATTCTTTCGGCCTTCCGGTGGGGTATGAAAGATATTTTGATTTTGAAAACCTTTCATATTCCACTCACTCTTTGATCAAGTATGGAAAAGATAATGATGAAACCTTTCATATTCCTCCGGCTCTTCAGTGGGGTATGAAAGATATTTTGATTTTCAAAAATATAGAAAACCCAATTTTCTCAAACGAAATAATAAATTCTTTTCATAAAATATTATTTTGATATATGGGAGTTATGATCAATTACTGGATATTGAAACTGAATAAAAATCATATTTAAACTAACACATGATTAATAAGGTATTGATTACTGGACATCATAAGGGGGATTGATCCTCACTCATGATTGTAATGGACTCTTGAACCCTTTAAATATGATCTCTAGTGTTATAATAGACCTCAAAGTTTGTTTTTAATGGTTTCATAACCCTTGAAATATGAACTTTGATAGGTGACCAATCTCACCTAGCCAAAATAGATTGGTGGAGACTCCAAAATAAATGGTCATTTCATAATGACTATTTAGGGTTAAGTCAATTGAGCGGTTCATCTTGACAACCTAATTCCTAAAAAATAATAATGATATGTCCCCAAGAAATAAAAAAATAATGATATAAAAAGATATATAGGAATGAAGGATATAATCGCCTTCTAAGTCAAGCTGGTCAAGATTCGTATTTCAGCCCTCCTTATAGCATTAGCTTAGTGACTCCACTAGGGACAAGTTAAAGAGTCAGGCCTAAAATTAATCACATATTAACTAAATTTTAACTAGTTTAGTTTCAACCAATATTTAACTATAAATCTTGATATTTCCTTTTTTTTATTTTTTGATTTGTATGGAAATTTTGGTATTTATCGTTCATATATTTTTCACTAAACCTTTTGTTTCTTTTGCAATGTTATTTTTATGGGACATTTAGGATAAGGCTTTTTATTATTTTTGAAAGAGTCGAGTCATAAAATGTTTGTTTGTTCCCCCACACACTGTGCACATGTATATGCATTAGACTTTCCTTCAAGCAAATGGAGGGAGCATAGTTACCTAATATTTTAGGAAGGGCTGAAGTCTTCTAAGGTGTTAGCCTCTGTCTAGACCAGTAAAAAATCTATTAGGTGCAAGTTCCTATGTCTGCCTAAGGTGTTAGTCTCATTACAGGCATGGAAAATACTCTTACTTGAATTGAACCCTTTCCAACATAAACTTATGATGGAAAAGGATTAAGGTACCTTGTCAATTCTTTTTGACTCAATGAACAATTCAAGAAACTATTTAAATGTCCAACCTAAACTTCATGTAATGAACTTTAAGGGCATCACGCAGTTAGAGCCATTCCTGATTTTAGAAGTTACTAAAATAGGCATACATGGGGGAACACTTTTTACCTTTCTCTTTATATTTTGCATTTTGAGCATGTATATCTGCTAATGATAAACGAACATCATCATTTGTGGTAAGATCTTTGTTTTGACTCAAATGCTGCCATTATTTTTTTAATCCAGATATCAAGTGATGACGAGTGAACATTGCCTCTCATAATGCGATTGCTTCTTTTTGCCTTCCAAGTCATATGTTTGGCCTTAACTAGACGATATAGACTGTAGGTCATGCAATGATTTTTGTACATCATCGCCAATAACAAGGCCTTTTCATTTACCCCAATAGGCATCATAACGCTTTAATGAGTCCACTTGGGGCCAAAATTTTTTTCTCGCATTAATTCTTAGTCTTCTATGCTAGTCTTTATTCCTTTATACATAGGGCAATGATGAAAGAACATTGTGCCACCCACAATAGGATTGATTGTTTTTCCTTAAGGGTAGAATGAAGGTTTTCTTAGATCTAAGAGTTCTCTAAAGAATTTTCTCTCTTAAATCAAAAGTTTTAGGACAGTCAAATGTCATTGGCCTTGGGAGATGAATTTTTAGCATGCTTAGAAAGGATAAAAGCAACCTCTTATAAAACACAAGAAAGACTAATGAAATAACAAGAGGAAATGCAAGCATAAATTTTTAAATTTTTGGAAATAATGACTGTTAAAGGGAAAGAGTCTAAAAATATAAATTCAAGTGATCAAGGGAATAACCTTAATAGTACTGTCAGCTTATCCAAGGTAGAAAGGCAACCACCACCGGAAATAATGACCGCTAGAAGGAACAAGTCTAAAAATATAAATTTTGAAAATTAAGGGAATAACCCTAATATTGCTAGTGGCTCATCCGAAGTAGAAAGGCAATGTTTCTTTTGAAAAGCCTTTATCTCTGAATTGACATCATCTTGTGAAGTTTGCATGTTAAGTGTTTTGATAAGATAAAAATGTTTCCCAAAAAGCAAATCTTTTGAAAAATATGATGCTAAAAAGTCTTAGGAATACCAATGATCGATCTTAAAAATAAGCTTGTATCCTTACATTCATTTCCCTATGAATAAAATCATGAACATTTTAAAGACCCAATTTTAGTGAAGTAACTTTAAAAGTTCATTAAATCGTGATTCCCTAGGTAAAAAGCAAATCAAGAAAAACTGCCAGTATCACCTATAGGAATTATTAGAATATTGCAAGGAGAAAAAATAATTTTGAAGAAATTTAAAGACACCTAAAAATCCCTAACTACCTTAGGTTGTCAACCCTCAGCTGCAAAGACTAACTTTGAAATTGAATCCATCCTATTTTTAACTTGAATTTTTGACCCTGAACCCTTTATAGCCAAATTGGTTACCTGTTGAAAAGCTAACAGTTATGAAATTAAAGGAACACCAAATTGGTCTGATTTTTAAAAAAATTCAAACTCCATATGACCTAATCCATTCATCCCTAGAAAATAAGGCATATATCCTATCCACCTTGAAATTTTTGGTCAACCAAAGTTTTTTAAGCTCTTCAAGCTATCTTGAAGATAACCATATCATGATATGAGAAATTTTAACAAGCGATCATTGGTTTTTGAAAGATGTGAATATGACATGATTTTAAATTAGAGATTCTAAACAAAATACATTTCTTTAAAAACCTAAAAAGTGTCGTAAAAAGAAACAAGGATTTCTAAAATTAAAGGGCATCAAATCAAAATAAAACCTGATCTATAGGAAGGAAGAAGTGAAATAAAAATTTGACATTGCGAACTCAAAAATCATTAGTATAACATCCTTTCTAAGGTATGAAAGGATCGAAAAAGCTCTTAATATTGAAATTGATAAGAATGAATAGGTGAGACTAAGAAGATAACCAAACAAAGTTTTAACTTTTGTATCGTTTAAACCACATTATCATAACGTACCCCTTTTTGTTCTTTTGTCTGAATGATTCAAGTCAGGCATGCATGACTTAAAAGATATCTATGGTAGTGTGGTTGAGCCTTTGAGTTATCCCTCAGTCGGGATTTGGATTAGGCATGATAATATGAAAGCAAGAAAGATCGTCGGATGAGTCACTCATCTAACTAGTCTTGGAAAGTTACCGTATGGTAATTGTAAATTTGGAGTAGCCATAGAGCATTTTAGGCTAGGCATGATCAGATGCCTACTAAAAATAATATCCTGAGTTACGAAACTCATGACATTGATTTCAAGGTCTGCAAGGTCCAGAGATTCATTGGTTGGGTTTGGGACTTAGTTACGCATGGGAAAAGATTAACACCCCCACGGCACTTGAAATCGGTACCCGCTAACTATATCTTGCTTTGGTTTTGACTTAATCAATTCCATTTGGTCATTATTTAGATATAATCCCTTTTAATGCATGAATTTTTATGGAAAATGTAAATCCAAGTTTTGATATAAAATTTTATATCAAGTATGCACCATGAAGGTATGAGGAGCATAGGGATTTTTTATGAAAATAATTTTTGGATTAAATTTTAAAAATGATGATATTTTGTATTAGGCATTAGAAAGGTACTGACACAAAACATTTTCTTGTAAGAATTTTTCGAAAACACATTCAAACATGAATGCACGATAGTCACTACAAAAAGGAAACCTGTTAGTAAGACAAAAAAGAATATAATAACTTCTCAAACAAACAATCATAAACAAAAGAACATAAAAGCAGGGACGATCGGAATGCATCTCATAATTATCTTTAATTATTGAAGGGTAACCAGGATGACAATTTAGAGACGTATTTGGACTCAATGGTAATTTAAGGGATGAAAAAAGGTTTTAATTGAAATTTATGATGATTTAAGAAAATAATTAGGAATTTTGAATAAATTTGAGAGAGAAAATTCAAGTTTTTTAGTGGAAAAATGAGATTAGAGTATCCCCTTAAAATAGTGGGGTTGGAGTATCCCTAAAGATGAAAATTCTTGACTTTTTAAAAGAAAAAGATTTTTGGAAAATGGTATTTTTGAAGATGGGAATCAAATATTTGAATAAAATATATTTTTTCCTTAAGCCTTAAGTCTAGCCTGAAGGGCTTGTATTGTAAGGGAACCAATATAATGCATTTTGAGACGTTTAAATTTTGCTATAAAGGTGCTTCAAAAATTAGGTTAAAACAAGAGACAACATCACGACATCTCTATTCCCAAATTTATTTCGTGTTCATCTGAAGGCTTTGAAGGCTAAATGAGGTACTGTTGGAAGTCTAACTTGATAAAGATTAATATGAGAATATTTTGAAAATCCTAGAGAATCACTTTCTAGGTAGAGTTCATTTTTGAAATTATACTTGTCTTAACACTAGCTGCATGTACAAGGGAAAGGGAGTGATGGACTTTGAAAAATCATTCCAAACTCATTCATATTGTTAAATCACAAATAATACCTTCTCGGAGAGGGAATTTTGTGAACTTTCTAGGAAAAATATTTAAATAATATAAAAAATCATCTGATGGGCCAAAATCGCCTAAACAGAATATAGCACATTGGTTCTAGGGGTTTCGGATAGCAAAAGTTCAAAAAATCATAACTCCCTTGTTTGAGATAACTTGAGGGCAAATAAAACACTTTTGGAAAGGTATTTTGATTCCCTTTAAGGGAAAAATATAAAAAAATTCTAGAAAAATCATTTATGGTTCAAAAATAATTTTTTAAATGTGGATATAGTGTGCCAGAGCATAAAAATAAGGGATATTCGATTTTTCAGGTTTCTTGGGGGTCAAGTTCAAGTTACACAGGGAAAAGAATGACATGGGCACCACGAGTTCATTCCACAATCCCAGAGTAATTTGGGATAATGAAACAACCCATTGATCATGCCACCATGATTGCACTCAACATCAATGCTTAATAAATTTTTCAACTAAAAGAGGGCAAATTTGCTTGAATAGCGTCTTTAAATTTATTCTACCATGAATCCAAGTCTGAAGTGTTTAATTTGTCCCCAAGATTGGAAAACCAATTTTTTAAAAACATTAAATCCATGTTATTCTCCATCTATTGGAGGTAGCATGAACTTAACTTGGGGATTTTTGGAGAATCAAATTCTTAGCAAACAAGCAAGCATCTTGATAAGGATATCATGAACAAAATACAAAATAAACAAAGATGAATAAGAATAACACATGCAAACACGCAAAAATGGCATTTTGACATAGAAAAGATGACAAGAACGAAAGAAGATGACAAATAAGATGCATGGAAATGATAACCCTATGAATGGCATCAAAAATCATGCTATGAAAGATGACATGAAAATATTCAAGCAAAGAAAAGCATGGTGAAATTTTTAAGACAACATTTTTATGGCATAAGACTTCTTAAAATGAAGAAAAAATGCAAGAACCTACTCAATGTATGTTAGTAAGAATATTTAAATATGTGTTAAGCATGTCAAAATAGGTGAAACATGACGAAAAATGCAAGAAAAAAGGGTGGTTTTGATGATAGAATGAAAGAAAAGATATTTGGCCTACCAGGCAACATCAAGGCATCAAAAGAATATCAAAATCCTAAGATTACCATAACCAAGGCAACAATAACGCATAAGAGTCCTAGGATGGTCATGTCAGCATGAATGGTTGACTAAAATGATATTTAAATGTTGGTAATGAGAAAAAAATAGAGCTAGTTGAAAAATATACCAAAAGCCTCAAGCTTTAGTATTTTTTCTTTGTGCAACAACTTTGGGCTTACCTTATTTTTTTTAATGCTGATATAAAAGGAAATGATGGAAAAAATGTTTTCTGGTAGGGTGTTGATGGACAGTAGTTTTAATAGAAAGGGTAAAGGGAATAGAGAGTCTTAAAAGTGTTTTGGTGGTGATTTTAAAGAGCTACAGGAATAGAAGAAGGTTGATGGTGAAAGGCAATAGAACAATGTTTTTTTGGGAGTGTTTTTAAGGTTGAAGGCTGCTGGAGTTTTTTCGAGATTATTGGAAAAAATTCATTCCTTCTTTACTGAGCCAAGATTGGCTCCTTTTAAATTCAAGGTTTAGCCAATGATTTTTGGAGACAAAGCAAGGGCATTATAGGATTTTCTTTCATGTACTAAGAGACAAGTAGGTACTATGCTCAATTGCCCTTATTGCCAGTGGTTTTATCATGCAGAATAGAGGTGTAGAATGGCTGTGGTTGCCTGCAACTAGGGAAAGGCCAGACATGCCCTTTAACAAACCATATATTTCATGAAAATGACCCTTTTCATTAGCTATTTGGCCTTTAAAAATTTATTTAAGTCCAATCATGAGCCCATAGCTAAGGCTTGATATGAATATGATGATTTTTGATGCAAGAAACATGTTTGAATAAGATTTTTGAAAGCTAAAAAATGGCTCAAACTGGGTCAAAAATGCCTTGGTGTATCGATACAAAACATGTTATATTGATACATAAGGCAATTTTTACCCATGCGTATCGATGCATTTTGCCAAAAATCATAATTTTAGCTACTACTAAGGCATATATCGATACAAACATGCAATGTATCGATATCATACCTTATGAATCGATACAAAAACCTTTTATATCGATACTACAAATGAAAATTTGAATTTTGGCAACGTGAAAGCTTCATATCAATACTTATTAGGCCCTTTGAATAACTTACCTTGGTCACAAATAATGGGAAACTGACCTATGTTCATTTAAATGACTTTGATGATACCCCAAATAGTGACTTTTGTCGCCTAATAGTGCCTAGCGACACGGCACCTGACAATCATCCTTATTTTTTATTTTTTATTCTTTTGATTCTATCATCTTTTGATTATGCCTCGAGATGAAAAATATTGGCTTGAACAAACTGAGGTGTCTACATACGTGCATCATTTATCATTTGTATTTGTATCACTGCATGTGCATTTACCTCTATACTTACGCTTGCATTTGCATCGCTACATGTGCATTTGCCTCTATACTTATACTTGCATTTGCATCATGTCACATACATCTACACCGTTAGATACATTTGCATCTACATCAATTCACATGCATCTACACCATAAATGACACTAGCTTTTATATCATTTTAAGTGCATTTGTCTTTTTATTAATGCGTGCATTTGCATTGTTTGATGAGCATTTGCAACAATCTTGATAGTGGCATTCTTATGTTTTCACTTTTTAAATCTTTGCATTGTCATACTTACTAAAGTAATCGTTACATCAACCATTAATCAATCACATAAGTTTCAAAGTCTTCAGTGGTGAAATTCAAAGCATTTAAAAGTTTTTTCAAAATACGTTTTCGGTGGTGAAATCCGAAGCATTTAAAAGAGTTTTCAAAGTCTTTGGTGGTAAAATCTGACGCATTTCAAAAGGTTTTTAAAGTCTTTAGTGGTAAAATCTAAAGCATTTAAGAAATTTTGTTTCCAAGTTTTTGTTGGTGAAATCCAAAGCATTGAAAAGAATTTTCAAAGTCTTTGGTGATGAAATCTGAAGCATTTAAGAAATTTTGTTTCAAAACAAGTTGTTAATGGTGAAATCAAAAACATTTAAAAGAATTTTTAAAAGCTTCTACTAGTGAAATCCAAAGCACTTAAAAGAGTTTGTTTAAAAACAAATCTTTGATGGCAAAATCCAAAGCACTTTAAAGAGTTTTCAAAATCTTTAGACTTCTAGTGGTGGTAACCAAAATAAGTTTCAATGACTCTATTGCCATATCTAAATCTATTAGTGGTAGTTATTGAATTATGCCTTTTTCATAGGTTAAAATACATCCCTAATAAGAGAAAAAAGGCAAATCCCTTTAAAAGATTCCCTAGAAGGAAAACCAAGTACAACCTCATAGCGATGCAAATCTAGCAAAATTTAATAAGTTAGTAGATGCCTATCAAGGACGTTTGGCCTAAGGGTCATTAACCTTATGATAGGGGCAATTTCTATCTTAACTTTGAAACTTCACACTTTTCCTTTAGAAATTGTGAATTTTTGCTTTGAAAATAATGAAGTTTAATTCATGAACATTGTGTATTCTTTCATAATCTATGAACTTTGTTAATAATGATTTCCAATATCTTAGATAATGAGAGTATTTTGAAAAAAAGATTGATTTGGGTAATTGATCACCATTAAATTGAACTCTCTTAGAAAGGTCATTCAACTTCATTTGTATAATTATCATGGGCTTTTAAGCATAGAGTTTTCACTCCTAAGCATTCCTTCTAGATTCTTTAAGGGTCAAACAAACAAGTTATGTAAAGATTCAGACACTAATAGCTCAATATCTATAAAATTAATGATGGCAGTCTAAGATCTCCTAAATTTATTTGGATAACCTTTTACCATAATTTCCATGGCTCTTCAAAATCTTTGATATAGGAAGAATAAGAGTAAACATGAGCCAAAAACACCATTTCCTTTAGATAAAACCTTTTTAATCCAATGCTTAATAAATAAGATGTGAGATTCAAGATTTCCATGTCCATTCGATTTATTTCTTAAAGGCTTAAACAAAACCAAGAGTTATTGGTAGCTTTAAAGCTGATAATGTTTGAGAGGTATACATTAAGCTAAAATTTTGAAAAAAACTTAAAAAAAAAAGGAAAAATTGAGTTTAACATCATGTTATTGAGGTGCTACAAATGATTTCAGAAAGAAAACTATCATTTTTCCTAGGAAAATGCTTGTTAATTCAAATAGCTTTGCTTGAAATGAAAAATGGCCATTTTCCCTATCTTTTTGCAGATATACAAAATTATGCCTTTCATAATCCTTTTTAAGCCTAATGATATATTCTTTTTTTAAACCTTAATCAAGGGTCACCCTCCATAGTACGGCAAGTGAAGCAAAGCTTTAAAATCATAAGGGGAAATTCCATTTTAAAACTACAGAAATAAAATATCTATTGTAATAAGGCAAGAATAGAGATGAATCAAATATCAAGTTTTAAGCTCCTTCAAGAAAAAAAAGAAGAAAAAAAGAAAAAGAATAGTAAAAAACAAAAAGAATAAGATAAAGAAAGAAATAAAGAGAAAAAGAGAAAAAAAAGAATGCTAAAAAAGAAAAAGAAACAAAAATGTTTTTTGTCTTAAAAGATATGCCAAATGGGAATCCTTCTTAAGAGAAATGATCCTTGATTAATTACCCGTAAACACTTGATTTAGGCCTCTCTATCATTTCTTCCTAAACCAAGAACCATGACCAACATTACATACCTTCAAAAGTCTATTTTGATTAAACGTAACTATTTAAGCTATCGAGCTGTCCCTAAGAAACTCTTAAAAAAATTCATCTTTCTGTATGATTTTTAAGTCCTTAGGAATATGATGGGGCAATCAATTAGAAAAAATAGTGAAAAAAAAGAAAAGGGAAAAACAAATAAAGTTCTAGGGTGAAAACCCAAAAAGGGCAATCTAGAACAAATTTAGAGGCTTTGGAATTACTCTAAAACCAATAAAGGCAACCACTAAAGAAAAAGCATTCTTTCATTAGACATGACAACAAACTTATGGAAATCTCACGACATTAGCAAAAGGTTGAGTCGAAAGCCCAAATATTTTCATTCAGGATAATCTTGCAGAGCCCTTGTGTCCTACCTTAGGAATTGATACGTTCCAAAGGCCTTCTAAATTAACCCCTTGAGACTTGGTATTTACTAGCATTATTTTAACACCTATTAAGCTATTGTATTTGAAGACTAAAAAAATGTTATAGCTTGACTGTTTGCCTTTTAAGAAACTTCCATGAAAGGAACATTTATTTGAATTTTGTTTTAATAAACTTTAACTTTCTTGTATCAATTTCTTGAAGATAAAGTTTAGTAGTACCACCCTATTTATGTCTTTAAATTTATTTTCTCATCTTATTCAAAGATGTCTCAAATGGTGATCATCAATCACAAGAAAGCCTCGACAACAAAAGATGAAGATGGCATATCCATTATCTTTGATATTAGAAAATCATGGTTGAAATTATTCAAAAATTTTCATAGTTGTTGATCAAGTAGATCCTTTCCAAGGTTAGAACAAGAAGATGATCTCATTTTGTAAATCCTGGAATTTAGATGAATTCTGATATTTCTCATAATCTTAATAGGAGTATCTAAATATGCTTCGAGTAATGAAATGTTAACTCTTATTTAGCGGTATAAAGTTATGTTTTTGAATAGATAAACATTAATTCGATATTTGGTGACCCTTTAGGAAAAATCAGACAAATTTTTAGATTCTAGAAGTCAACATAAAAATGTCTTCAACTCAAAGTAGAAGCATAGGCTCCCTTTCCAAAAGAAAAGGGAAACACCCATAACATTTTCTAAAAATGCCTTCAACTCTAAACACAAGCATAGATCCCCTTGCCACAAGGAAAATAAGTATCCATAACATTTCTTATAGATACCTTCAACTTCAAGTAAAAATATAGGCTCACCTCATAAAATAAGAAAAAAATATTTATAATATTTTCTAAAAGTATCTTTAAATCCAAATACAGGTTAGATTTGGAGGCTGCTCATAATGAAATCCATAAATCAAAAGATAAGATCATGAGAATTTATCATATACATTCTTTATACATTTGCATTTGCATTTGCATTTGATAATTCACATATCAAAAAATTGAGCATGATATTGAGAAAAACTATTTAGTGTGTTGACTTCCTTAAAATTAAAAGGTAAGTCTTTGATCTTTTTGAACAACTTGAATATCAAACATTGTCACCCCATTTACTTTCATTGTTCTGCCCTGATCAACACTTTAAACTTAGGTATTGCCTTGATCACCCCATTGACTATTATGGTTCTACCCTTGTCAAACCCTTTACACTTAGGTATTGCCTTGGTCACCCTGTTAACTATTACGGTTTCACCTTGGTCAACCCTTTAAACTTAGGTATCACCTTGGTCAACCTTTTGACTTAGGTATCGCGTTGGTCACCCTGTTTACTTTTATGATTTTATCTTAGTCAACCCTTTAGACTTAGGTATCACGCTGGTCAACCCTTTAGACTTAGTTATCACTTTAATCACCTTGTTGACTATTATGATTCTGTTCTAGTCAAACCTTTTAGATTTTGATATTGCCCTTGTTACCTATTGACTATTATGGTTCTGCCCTAGTCAAACCTATCATAACATACCCCTTTTTCTTTTTTCTTCGAATGATCTGAAGTAGGCACGCACAACTTAAAAGATATATATGGTGGCATGGTTGAGCCTTTGGGTTATCCCTTAATCATGATTTGAATTAGGAATAGTAAAATGAAGGGGAGAAAGACCATCGGATGAATCATTTATCCAACTAGTCTAGGAAGGTTACCATGAAGTAACTATAAATTTGGAGTCATTATCGATTGTTTTGAGCTCAGCATGATCGGATGCTTATAGAAAATAATATTCTGAATTACAAAACTTGAAATATTGATTTCAAGGTTTACTAGGTCTAAAGATTCATTGGCTAGGTTCAGGAGTTGGTTATGCATCGAAAAGGATTACCACCCCCATGACGCCCGAAATTGATACTCATTAACTATATCTCGTTTTTGTTTCGGTCTAATTAGTTTCATTTGGTCATTATTTGGATATAATCCCCGTTTATATAGAAATGTTTAAAAATTGCAGATCCTGATTTTGAAAAAATTTATATCACCTATGCACCATGGAGGCATGAGCAACATAGATTTTTTAACAAAAATAATTTTTGGATTAAATTTTGAAATTTTAAATATTCTATTTTAGGCACTAGAGAGATACCAACATGGAACATTCCCTTATAATTTTTTTTAAAATAATTTTTAAATATTAATGCATGACTTTCTCTGTAAAAAGGTAATATGTTAAGAAGACAAAAAAAATATAATAATTTCACAGACAAACAGTCACAAACAAAAAAAGTTAAAAAAGAAGGATGATCGGACTGTATCTCAGACAATTTAGAGACATATTTGGATTCAATGGTAATTTAAGAGACCAAAAAAGATTTTAATTGAAACTAGGATATCTGAAAGAGAGAAAATTTTTGGATATTGAAGTGAAATCGAGGCTAAAGTATCCCTTCAGAGAGATGCGCTTAGAGTATTCCCCAAGAATAAAAATTTTTGATGATTTTAGAAAATAATTAGGAATCTCGAATAAATCTGAGAAAGGAAATTCAAGTTTCTTAGTGGAAAATAAGGTTGGAGTATCCTTCAGAGTGGTGGGGTTAAAGTATCCCCAAGAATGAAAATATTTAATCAAGAATCTTGAATAATTTCGATAAAGAAAATTCTAGTTTTTTAATGGATATTAGGGTTGGAGTACCCTTTTAGAGAGATAGAGTTGGAGTATCTCTAAGAATGAATTTTTTTTTTATAATATAGAAGAAAAGGGATATTTCTTTTATTTATATATGTTTAAAAAAGGTTTCTTGAATATGGGAAATCAAATATATGAATAAAATATATTTTTGTCTCAAGCCTTGATCTGAGGCTAAGAAGCTTGTGTTATGAGGGAAGCTAATCAAATGCATTTCAAGAAGTTCAAATGTCTCGATGATGGCGATTCGAGAGAGGGGTTAATTTTAATTCTAAAAAACATACGGGACAACATTACATTGACTTCCTTCCCAAACTTATTTCAGGTTCATCCAAAGGCTTGAAGAGGTAAGTGAGGTATTGTTAGAAAGGTAACACGATTAGGACTAATATAAAAATATTTTAAAAATCTTAGAAAATCACTTTCTAGTCAAAATTAATTTTTAAATTAAGCCTATTTTGGCATTGGCAGCATGTACAAGGGAAAGCACATGATGGACTTTAAAAAATAGTTTTAAACTCATCTAGAATTGTTAAATCATAAACAATAACTTTCCAGAAAGGGAATTTTGTGACTTTCTAAGAAAAATGTTTTGATAATATAGAAAAAATCCTTTGATGGGCCGAAATAGGCCAAATAGAATGTAATGCGCTAGTTCCAAGGGTTTTAGACAGTAAATGTTCAAAAAATCATAATTCCCTCCTCTAGGATGATCCGAGGGCAAACGAGACATATTTGAAAAGATAATTAGCTACCCTTTAAAGGAAAATATTAGAAAATTTTAGAAAAAACACTTATGGTTTGAAAATAAATTTTCAAATCCAAACTATAGTGCTAGTAGAGCAAAAATAAGGATTATTTGATTTTTCAAGTTTTTTGAGCTCAAACTTGATCTACAGACGTTCGAACATCCGTGATAGAGAAAAGAGTAAAATGGGCATCATAAGTTCATTCCAAAATCCCAGAGTATTTTGGGATGATGAAACAACCCATTAATCAGGCCACAAATAAAGGTGTTTAGCTCAAGATCAAGGCTTATTATTTCTTTTATCAACTAAAAGGGTTATTTTTGTTTAAAAACAAGAACGTGTTTCACCATGAATCCAAACATAAAATGTTTAATTTTTCTCCAAAATTGGAAGACCATTTTTCTGAAAACATTAAACCCATGCTAGTCTCTATCTATTGGAGGTAACATAGACTCAACTTGGAGCTTTTTTTTTAAATCAATTTTTGCTACAAACAAGAAAACATTTGTGAAAAAATGTTATGAACATAATGCGATATACGTAATTAGGAACATGAACAACACATTTAAACAAGCAAGAGATGACATTTTGACATAAAAAAGATAATAAAAATGTAAGAAGGTGACAAATAAGATGCATGGAGATAACATTAAAGATCATGTTATTGGAGATGATATAATCATATTTAGATGAAGAAAAACATGTTGGAATTTTCAAAATAGCATTTTTATGCCATAAAACTCATCAAAATGTAAGGGAATACATGAATATTTCAAAACATGTTAGGATGAAGATTCAAGCATGTGTTAAGCATGTAATGGTGGATGAAACATATCAAAGACACATAAATAGGGGCTGTTTTGATGGCAAAAATGAAGAAAAGAATGTTTGTTCACTCAAGCATTACTAAAGGAAAAAAGATCATTGAGGCTCTAAAACTACCACAACCAAGGCCACAATAATACATAAGGTCTTAGAATGGCCATGGTACCATGAATGGCTCATAAAATGATGCAAATGATAAAAACAAAACGTAAATGAAGCAGGTAGAGAAAATATACCAAAAAGCCTAGAACTTTTATTTTTACTCAGAGCAATAACTCTAAGCTCAGTTTTTTCCCTTTCTTTGCTATTGTTTAGCAAGAAAAAGATGAAAAGAAAAAGCTTTTTTGGTAATAATTTTGATGAAAAATGATTTTAAGGATGAAAGTATATGAAAGGTTGAGTTTTTAGAGATTTTATGGTAGGTTTTTAAATGAACTACGTGATAAACTTTTGGCTAATGGATAAAGGTCAATGAAACAGTGCTTTGGGAGTGTTTTTGGGTCTAGAGGCTTTTTTAGATGGCTAAGAACAATAATAGAGAGCTCTATAGGTTCCTTCTTTATTTTTTACTAAGCCAAGATTGGTTCTTTTATATGAAGTGCGTTCAGCCAATATCTTTGAGCCAAAAGTAAGGGCATTGTTGGATTTTTCTTTATGTACTGGGAGGTAACTCCAGGTACTATGTTCAACTAATCTTATTTCCATTGCCTCTGCCATGCAGAGTAGTGGTGCAAAAAGACTATAAGAATCTACAACTAGAGAAAAGCTGGGCATGCCTTTTGACAAACCATATATTTCATGAAAATATCCTTTGACATTGGTTATCTTGGCTATAAAATTTTGTTTAAGTCCAATTATGAGCCTATAGCCAAAGCCTGGTAAGAATTATGATGATTTTTGGTGCAAAAGTATGCTTGAATTAGATTTCCAAAGGCTAAAAAATCGCTCAAACTAGGCAAAAATACCTTGGTGTATTGATACAAAAGATTTTATATCGATACAGAAGGCATTTTTTACCCATAAGTATCGATATAATGAAATATGTATCGATACCAAGAGCAAAAAAGTGTTTTTAGTCTCGAGACTTAGAGGCCTATATTGATACTTCATGGATTTCTATTGATATTCCTACTTGTGTATCAATATATTTTCCCAAAAATCATAACTTTAGCTATTGCCAAGGCTTGTACGATACAAACATGCTAAGTATCAATACCGCACTTAGATATTTATACCAAACACTCTTGTATTGATACTACATATGAAAATTTAAATTTTTGGTGACATAAAAGCTTCGTATTAATACTTTGCACCAATGTGACCTGCACGTACCTTAGGCTCTTTGAATACCTCACCTTGGTTACAAACAATGGGAAACTAACCCATGCTTATTTCAAGTGCTTTAGTGACACCCTGAATAGCAACCTTTGTTACCTTATTTTTACATTTTTCTTTAATAGATCCCCAAGCATTTCAGACCCAAAAAAAATTTTCACCTACCATCATGTCGCCTAATATTGCCTTGTGACACAACATTCGACAGTCACCTTATTTTTTATTTTTTAATTCCATTATTTTTTGATTACATCTCATGATGCCAAAATTTAACCTAGACAAAATGAAGTGTCTATAGCTACCCCTCTTTGGTTATTACTGAGTATAAAAAACAAGTGAAAGACAAATAGACAACATTTTATTCGAATAGGATAATGGTTTTGTGTGTCTATAGAAAAATAGAGATCTAGTTAATATTATGTTCATATAGGTTGAATAAATCAATAATGATTCTAATAGAAAAGAGAATTTCAATAAGCTTTGTAGGGTTTGACCTTCTTACTAGTTTGTAGTTTCTTGGGTTTAACCTTCCAAACAAGTGCTAACTAGTGTGGGCTTTGACTCGGTAGGCATTCAACTTTTTATGGACTAAGGTAGATAAGCATCTTGCTCTTTGAGGACAAACTCTATAGGCATCTAGCTCGTTGTGGATTGAGGTAGGTAAGCATCTTGCTCTTTGAGACTAAGAAAGGTAAGTGCCCTACTCTTTGAAGACTAAGATAGGCAAGTAAGCGTCCTACTCTTTGACGACTGAGATAGATAAGCATCCTGCTCTTTGAAGACTGAGGTAGTTAAGCTTCTTACTCTTTAAGGATTAAGGTGTTAAGTGTCTTATTCTTTGAGGACTGAGATAGGTAAGCATCTTGCTTTTTGATGACTGAGGTAGGTAAATGTCCTACTCTTTTAGGATGAGGTAGGTAGGCATCCTACTTTTAGAGGACTAAGAAAGGCAAGTGCCCTGCTTCTTGAAGGCTGAAAAGAAAAGAGAAGAGGCATCTTGTTCATTAAGGATTAAAAAAGAAAAAAGTGTCATGCTCACTTTGAAGACTAAAAAAGAAAGAAAAGGCATCTTGCTCTTTAAGGACAAAAAGATATAAGTTTAGGTACATTTCTTTAATGTCATTTTTAATTTATGCACTCATGAGATGCAGGATTCTTACCTAGAACTTTTTAAGGCTTTTTGAAAACATGAATTTGTACCTAAAGTTTGTTTAATTTTGGCTTTTAAAAGTAGGAGTTTGTACTTGAAGAATGATGCATTCAGATGCAAATATATGCTTAAGTGATGCTAAAGAGATGATTTTAAAATTTTAATTTGGCAATCAATTTTTTGGCTTTTTCTATTCTTTTATCTTTTATGAGTTTGATAAATTGGTTTCTTACCCCAGTGTTTGTCAATCTTGCTCTAGTTTTTTAGAGGGTTTAAATGTTAAGGCCATTTTTTTAGAAAGTACGAAAGGTCCTTGGTTGTGAAAAAATAGACTTGAGCTTAGATGGCTCATGTTTGAGGACTTTTGTTGCATTAAGTTTGGTGAGTATGAAGGATTCTTCTTTGCCAACTATGATTCAGAAAGTGTCTTTGAGGGTTTCAGTGGACTGTTTACAACTCTTATTGTTAGGATGACAATTTGAAAAGAAGTTTATCCTCTTATCTTTAGGCTGGGTTTTACTGGGAAAAGGTTTTGAGCACGTTTGTAGGATGTGACATCCAAGGGCAAGACCTATGGCCCTATTCTTGGTTTTTAGACATGCAACAAAATTCTTGTAAAGTTTCATCTTTCTAAGTAATGCTAGGAAATGCTATTACCAGTTCTATTCATTTATCAAGCATTATCAGTTAAATGATAAACATGATGCAACATGGGATACAAGAGTTAGAAAGAACCTTTTAAGACATCAAAGTGATTGTATTTTATTCAAAAGAAAGAAGGTATAAGTTATGACAAATTATAGGATCACAAAAGATTTTAGGATGCAAAAGAGTTAAAATGGGCTTTTTTAACTACTTAGCCGCTAATTTAATGACATGAGTCTTTGACTGAATGTCTTCAAAGACCATTCTTAAGCAGTTAATGCTTTTGGTGTTGGCTGACTCAGCAAAAGATTCTTCAAATTGCCCTCTGGTGGGATGGAGGCCTCAGGTTATGTAGTTTTTATTTTTAAGGTGTAGGTAAGGATAAAATTCGGTAAAGTAGGTTGGCATAAAAAAGACGAGTTAGGTTATGTCTGGTGTTTAGGTTAGGGTGTTAGTTAAACTGGTATTGGTCTAGGCTAATTATATTCAGGGCTTGATTTGGTTCTAGTAAGGGAGAGTTTGGTCACTTAAGCCATCCTTTTGGGTTTTTAACTTAAGTTGGCTTGCTTTTTTGGATGCCATTTTGGGGTTTTCATCTTTCATTTTTTTTTAAGAATGGAAATAGAAGAAGAATAGAATGCCTTTTTAGTTTTCATCCTAGAACATAGTATTTCTTAATAGAATCAAAATTCATGGGATTGGATAGATTATTACCGTCCATCTCAGCTATGATCAAGGCTTTTTTGAAAAAATATACGCTTTACCATGTATGGTCCTTCCTAATTTGGAGTCTATTCTTGAGTATCTTTATGGATCGAGAGGGGTTGTTTAAGTACTAGTCATGTTCTTAGAATTAATGTGGATGGACCCTTTTGCTATGGGCTCTCATCATGCATTTTTGATAATCTGCCTATGATAGATGGCTTTCATTCTTTTCTCTTGGAAGAGATTGAGCTACTTATATCGGTTCTTAATCCGTTCAGCCTTTTCAAGTTGTGATTCCATCAAGGCTTTAAATGAAAGAATTTTGACCATAATAGGTAGGATAGCCCTTATGCTGTAGACAAAGGAGAACAGGGTAGCATCTATCGCAATGTACCCCGAGATGGATCCTCGCAGATCTATTAGTGCGTACGACTTAAAATATTTTCTTGACTTGGAAATGTCTTCTTGAATGAGACTTTTCTTTTACGATGCGATGAGAATGAGAATGTACAAATTCTCGATTTATGGTGCAGTGAAGGGGACCATAAGACAAATTGCTCATCTTATTGGTCTCCTATGACCATCATGAAATGGCCAACGCTTGGAGTCACCATCGATCATTTAGGGCTAGGCATGATCGAATGCCTATTGAAACCTATATTTTGAGTTACGAAACTCAAAACATCGATCCTGTGGTCTACATAATGCAAAGATTCATCATTTAGGTTCGGGAATTTGTTACGCATGATAAGGTACGAACCTCTTCGTGATGCCTAAAATTAGTACCGTACTAGTTATGTCTTTTCAGTTTCAATTCTTTTGATCTTAACTTGTCATTATTTCGATATAACCCCTTTTAATGCATGAATCTTGTAGAAATAGTCTAGGTTTTGATGAAAAAGATTTAATCTCACATACACCCTGGAGACGGGGAATATAGAGATTTTCGATAAAAATGACCTTTGGATTTTACTTTGAAAATGGAATGTTCCACTTTGAGCACTAGAGAGACACCCACGTGGTACATTACCTTTAGTTTTATTTGAAATGATTGGAAAACATGAATGCAAATAATCATCACAAAGAAATCATGTTCGTAAGACGATAAATGAAGTAACATAACATGGATCATTCAATGCAATGACAAAGAAAAGGAATGGAAGATTGGAATTTATCTCGTAATTGGCATCGATTATTTAGGAATAACCGAATCGACAATTTTTGAGATACATCTGGGTTCTTTGATTAAACAAGATTTGTTTCACATATTCATAGAAGTCCGAGAATGAGAAAAAAAATAATTGTAGTTAAAAATAGGGTTCTAGTATGTATCCCTTCAGAAAGATAGGGTTGGAGTATCCCTATGGATAACAAATAATTCTGACAAAGGACATTTCATTTAATCTTGACAATTTTGAAAAGCGAGGTTAGAGTATCCCCTTGAAAGGTCAGGGTTGGAGTATCCCTATGGATGACAAATCATTTTGACAAAAAAAAGTTTTTTTAGTCTTGATAATTTTGAAAAAGGGGTGAAGTATCCCCTCGGAGGGGCGGGGTTAGAGTATCCCTAAAAGTGACACGTTTGACACTCTTTAGAGAAGTCGACTTGGAAAACTTAAGTTAGCAAAACCTTGTGATTTAGGGAATGTATGAGCCTTTTAACAACTTTGGCAAAAGAAATTATTGTGAATGAGGATGGTAAAGATGTAAAATGTGTTTATGCCCTGATACGAGCCTATGGGAGGTCAAAGCATATTCTTGAGTCTAATCAGGTTGAGATAGAGACATTCGAATGTTTCAAGATGAAATTCGGGAAAACAACTCAAGTTTGACCAAAACCAAAAATAAGGGATAGTATCTCACTATCTTACTTCCCGAATTTATTCTAAATTGGTTCCAAGGATTTAGAAGGTGGACAAGAAACCCTTAGAAAGGTAACTCGATGAGGGTTATCCTAAAAATATTCCCACTACCCTAAAAAGTCACTTTCTAGGGGAATAAATTTTGAAGTTCAGATTGATAGTGCTGCCAGATGAGCATATAAGGGACAAGGTGTGTCAAAATTTGAAAAATCACCCTAGACTCATTTGGTATTGAAAAATTGCAAACAATACCTTTATGAAAAGAGAATTTCATGAACCTTTTAGAAAAAATGTTTGAAGAATTTGGAAAAATCATTTAATGGGCCTGAATGGCCCAATCATAATAAATGTTCAGATTCTAGAGGTTTTGGATAGTTTAGACTTGAAAAATCATAACTCTCTCATCTGGAATGATCTGAGGGTGAATAAGACATCATTTTAAAGATAATTAGGCATTCTTTCATAAAAAAATAAAAAATTTCATGAAAAATTGTTTAGAATTTTAAAATGATTTTTCAATTTGCAACAGTTATGCTGCTAGTAGGGGACAAAGCAAAGTAGGGGATATCTTTTATTTTTTATGTCTACGGGTCCAGGCTCGAGTCATTGACATTCGAACATCTATGACTAAAGGGAAAGAGTGGCATGAGCATCACAAGCTCATTTGCATAGCCCTGGAGTAGTTTAGGATGATGAAACAGCCCGTTGATCATACCAATCAAGGTTTTAACTCAAGAAAAAGGCATAAACATTTAAGAAATAATTGTAAGACCATTTTCATTTCAAAATCAGAAGATTTGAGCTTGTTTAACCAAGATTCCAAATCTAAAAAACTTAATTTTCCCCAAGATATTTTGCTAGCTTTAAGAAAAATGCTAAATCCATGCTAATCCTCATTGGTTGAGGTTAACATACTTGGCTTGGGGGGTTTCAAAAATCAATTTTTATCTACCATCAAACATGCATTTTGACAACAAACATACAAGGGGATGGCACATAACATGAATGGGGATGCTAATTTTACTAA
>JBBYHM010315931.1:0-95265 GCA_038381775.1 Adansonia rubrostipa
TCTATGTTTAGGATCCTAGTTTAATTAGATTATTGTTTAGGATTAGAGTTTTAGTTTGGGATAAGTTTTATGATTAATGCTTAATTAGTATTTTACTAGGAATAGTAAACCTTGTAGGAGTAGGAGTTCTAGCCTATATATGCATCTAGGAAGTTGCTACAATATATTCGATTATTATTTTATTATTCTATCAAAAAGGTTTCTTTCTAAACCTAAATATCTTTACAGCGTTATCTTTCTCTACTATTTTCAATTCTTTTCTGTTCTAGTTATTTCCTATCATCTCCACCCTGCATCACCAACTATCCTATATCTCAATCGATTCTAGTAAATTATTCTAATGCAGATCCAAGTGTGTGATTTTTTTTGGTAACTTTGACACAAAATCTTTCGGTATGCAATCCTCATGTTCCTTTTGATTGAACTCAGATTCACCATGAACCTCTTCGAATGCTTTGGAAACAATCATCATATGTACTCATTCAACCATGAAATCTAATGAAAATATAACTGAACTAAAATTCAAGTCTAAAGCAAGCATCCTTATATACAGATCCGAGAAAAGAAAAAGAATAAATAAGTTAGTATCCATAGGAAATAACAAATCCAAATAATAATAAAATTTAATGGGAAGAAATAATACAACAATAAATTATCTAAATAAATACAAACAATCAAATAAAAATAAAAAAGAGAGAAAGGTATATTTATCCCTTCACAAACAATCAAATAAAAAAAAAAGAGAAAGGTATATTTATCCCTTCACGTGTCCCTAATTTTGGGTGATGTCTAAAACTAGGCACGGTTTCAACTAGGAGGTCACTAAGGTTCACTATATGAGGTTTAGGTTAGACCTTTAAATAGGTTCTCGAATCACTCTCCAAGCCCAAAACTAATTAATAAGGTACCCTATCCTTACCCATTGTGGGTTTATATCAAAAACAATTTAATTCAAGTTTGAGTACCTTCCACACCTGTAATAAGGCTAAAACCTCGGGAAAATGTAGGAATTTGCACTTGGTAGGCTTTTCACTAGCCCAAATAGAGGTTGACACCTCAAAAGGTAAAGCTACTTCACCTTTACTTAAAAAATTAGGCACCTATGCCCCCATCTAATGACCTGAAAGAGAAACTATTACATTGTGAAAGGATAAACAAACCTTTCTTATGACATTTTATTAAAATAAAACCTTATCCTAAATCCCAAAAAAAAAAAAAGAAAAAACAAAAATGAATTAGTGCAAAAGTACAAGAAAAGTTTTTAGAAATATATAATTAAATATTGATTAAAACCAATTTAATCAAAATTTTTTAAAAATGTAATTAATAGGCTTGACTATCTAACTATCCCCAGTGGAGTTGCTAAGCTATCGTAACGTGGCCTCTATACAAATCCTTCGTTTCTACATATATATATATACATATCATTATTTTTCTTTTATTTAGGGGCCATGTCACTATTATTCTTCTTATCATTCCTTTTTTGTGTCTGGGACAAGTTGTCGAGATGAATTGCTCACTCAACTTAACTTTAAATAGTTGTTGCAAAATGACTATTTTTCAGAATTGCCACTAATTTATTTTTGCTAGATGAGATTGGTCACCTACTTGAGTTCGCATTTTGAGGGTTATGAAGCCTATAAAAAGAAACTCTGAAGTTTGTGCTCATGTCAAAGATTGTATGAAAGGATCCGAAAGTTGGTTACAATGGTTACAATCACTAGGATTGACCATTTCATGATGCCTAGCAATCTATACTTTATTAATCACATGTTAATTTAAATTTTAATTTTTATTTAATTTTAATATTCGATGTTTAATTAAATTAACACATGTCAAAATTTTCATAAAATAAATTTATTATTTCAAATGAGAAAATTGAGTTTTTAATATTTTTGAAAATCAAAACATCTTTCACACATTTACAAAAAAGCAAAAAAACATAAAAGTTTCTATCATTCACTTTCGTACCCTGCTAAAGAGCTGGTGTAATATAAGAGGTTTTAAATAGCAAAATATTTTTTATACCTTATTGGAAAACCGGTGGAATAGAAAAGTTTTTATTTTTAAGAAAATTAAAAAATCTCGACTTTGTTTTGAAAAGAATATCTCATTATTAAAATAATTTGTAAAACCCTTCCATATACTGGGAGAAATTTTATGTACTATTTTAACTTATAGACATTATCTTAATTTTCTAAAAAAAAAATCTGATTTTATTAAGAAAATTAATAGTGTCTTAAGACTCAAAAATAGTCTAAAATGACAAAACATGTCCTAATGTGTACTTTCGACATAATATTATCCTAGTAATCACATAGCACTTGGTTCTAATATGAAATTACCAAAATGCCCTTAAGGTATGCTTTTAACATGAAAGTATCCCAGTAACCTTAAAGGACTAAAAAAAATTGTAAACGGGTTAACCTATTCGAAATATGTAACTTTGGCATAAAAACATCTTGAGGACTATATCAGACTCAATTATAAAATATTACCAAACTGCCTCTTGGGTATAACTTTGATATAAAAGTATCTCAACACCCTAATGGACACTAAAATTATCTTCAGAAGATGAACCTATCCTTAATATATGCCTTTGGCATAAAAGCATCCTGATAATTACTTTGGACTCAATTTTAGGGAAAATTATCAAAATGCCCTTAAGGTACACCTTTGACATGGAAGTATCTCGGTACCCCAATGGACATTAATATGATAAGAAATAATTATTTTACGCTAAAGGTAGAAATTAAAATACTGAAATTGGCTTAAAATATAAAAATTATAATTAAGCTCCTAAGCATTTCAAAATTACATTTTATACCCTAGCGAAAACCTCGAAGGATATGAAAAGTTTATTAATTTCTACACCCTATAAAAAGACCGAAAGAATGTTGGAAATATTTAAACATGAAAAAAAAACTATTTTACCCTTAAAATGCTGAGATTTATGATATGGTCCTTAAACTTTTTTAATTTTTGCAATTTGATCCTTACACGAAAAAACACAACAAAACATCATCAAACATATGAAAATCAACATGTTAAACATAGCAAACATACTCATGAAGATTCAACCAAACACCCTTTGCCCTGAAATAAAATTTTCCACTTTTTGCTAACTAGTTCTTAAACTTTGTAAAATTGCAAATAGGTCCCTAAAATGTGAAAAATGCCTAAAACATGTTTAAAAATGCATGAAACACTCCATCCATGGTGCTAAGGAGTTTCGGCCAGAGGAAGAATAGCCTAAAAGGATTTTTTAACTTTTTACAATTTAGTCCCTATATTTCTTAATATTACAAAATAATCAAAAAAACATAAAATCAGCACAAAAAATCAGCATAAAAACATCATCTTATTAAATTTAGCCAAGGTGAAAAGAAACTTTCATCAATATTTTCCAATACAAAATCATGAAAATAACCATGAATAAATATCATCGAACTTAAATACAAAAATAAAATCATAAAAAATTAAGTATGCAAATATATTTATCAACATATTAACATGAAAATATTAAGGAAAAGTAACAAACATAAACATAAATATACAACAAAATTAATACCACATCAAGAACAACAATATTTCATGAAAAAAAAAAACTTTAATTAAAAAAAAACTTAAATATAACAACAAATATATAGAAAATTATTCATTATCAACATGTTTAGCCTTTCAACATAGACGAAAATCGGTGAGCTTTAACATGACTTTGACTCACAAATGAAGAATCAAGAGTGAAATTAACAAAAATGAAAGATTTGGTAAGAAATCTACCTTAAAAAGCCTTGGAAATTATGAAATCCTTATTTTTTAGTGTCCTTTTTAGTGTTTTCTTTTACAAGTGACCAAAGCTCATTTCGAAACAAATCTTCACCTATTAAAAAAATTTCATTTGATTTTTATTTATTTTTTTTGTAATTATTACTTTTTAATTTGATTTGAATTTATCATTTTATTGCTTGTGTCACCCATGACATCATGAAGCTTTACATAATTTTTGGGAGATGTTTATATAACATATAAAATTATACCATAAAAAATAATTAGAAGGATTAAATTTTAAAAATAAAAAACTATGCATTTAAAATAAAGTTTAATATAATAAATATAATTTTAATTTTCAAGAAAAGATCATTAAATGCCCAAACTCGTAAAATTTTATAAGAAAAACCCTTACTAGAAAATTTGTTATTTGTAAAAAAAAAAATATAAAACTTAATAAATAAATTGTATTTCCAAAAACAAATTTAATGTGAATTTAAAACTAATATTTGAAGAATTTTAAAAATTATAAACTTAAAAAAATCCTACCAGAAAAATATATGAAGTAGAAAATTTTATATCTTGAAAATAGAAAAATTTTGAAAAAAAAATGTAAAACTCATAAAATAAAATGAATTTTGAAAAAAATAATTTAATATGAATTAAGTAATAATATTTAAAAAATTTTAAAAATTATAAACTAGAAAACGTCTTACCAAAAAAATTTATGGAATAGAAAAGTCTTTATCTTAAAAATGAAAGAATTCTAAAAATGTGTTCAAATTTTATAAAAATGAATTTTATTCAATATATTAGTTAAAATATTAATTTATTAAAATAGTAAAGATGAAAATTTAAAATTCAAGGTAATTTTTAACGAGAAAAATTTTACAAGTATAACATTTATGGTATTGTGAAAAATTCAAATGTAGATCTTAAAATTGACAACTTGACACCTCATGGTAAAAATGCAAATACGAATTTTTTCTTTAATATTTTTCATTTTTTAGAGTGCGTATTGACAGAAATACCATACAAGTATAGGTAAAAATATACGATAGTCAATTTCTTATATTTTACAAAAAATCCTCTAAAAAATGTATAAACTTTGGAAATTTCACCATGATATCATCCACAAAAATGAATTTCCAAAATATGACAAGAAAAAATTAAAAAATAATTTTTTAATATTTGCCTTGTATATTTGAAATTAGGGCTCAAAACGGCACATTTTCTATCACGTTCATATTCAGCCATTTAGGTATAATTGAAAAAGTCTTGAAAATGTATAATTTTTCTAAAGAAGGTTACCCTCGACCAAGATGGTTGCTGAATCCTCAATCTCGGATATTTAGAATTATTAGAAAAAAAACCTAGACGATCCTAGGTGTTTACATCAATAGAGGTAAAAGGTTGATTAAGATGAAACCATACGAGTCAATAGGCAAAAAGGGTTGACCGAGGCAAAACTTACTAGTCAACAGGGGTAAAAGTTTGATGGGGATAAAACCATACGAGTTAATAGGGATAAAGTGTTGATCGGGGCAAAGCCTAATAGTGAACCAGGGTAAAAAGTTGACAGGATGAAACCATATGAGTCAATAGGGATAAAAGGTTGATTAGGGCAAAACCTGCTAGTCAACAGAGGTAAAGGGAAACCATGATGAAATCATATGAGTCAATAGGGATAATGGGTTGGATAACATTTGATACTTGATCAATTGAAAGGATGGAGGACTTGCCTTTCAATTTTAAAGAAGTCATTATAGTGAATAATTGTTATTTTTCTCCAATATCATGTTCAACTTTTATTCTAGAGTTAAAGGGCATCTTAAAAAAACATCATGGATATTTCTTTTCTTTTGGCAAAAGGAGAACATGGCTAAGCTTGAAGTTGAAGGCTTCTTCCTATACTTGGAGTTGAAATCCTACTTTTAATCCTTATTTTAGGGATTTGGAATTATTCAATTTTTCTTAAAATGTTACCAAATATCAAATTGATGTCTATCAATTCAATGGTATAACTTTATATAGTTGGCTAAGTATTTTTTTAAGCCATATTTACAAACTTTTATTGAAATCATGAGAAATATCATAACCCATCAGAATTTCAGGATTTATAGAATAATATCAGTTTTTCATTCTAAGCTAGGGAAAAAACCTACTTGATGAAACTTTTAGAATAATTATAGCCATGAATTTTCCAACATCAAGCATAAAGGACATGCTCTCTTCACCATGATATTAAAGCTTTCTTATGATTGATGATCACCATTGGACACCTCTTTGAATGAGATAAAGAAATGAATTAGAAGAATAACTAGGGTGGCACTACTAAAAATTTTTCTTGAAGAAATTAAAATAAAAAGGTCAAGGTTTATTAAGAGCAAATTTAGGTGATGTTCCTTTCATAGGAGTTCATTGAAAGGTAAACAATCTAGTTATAACATCCTTTTAATGTTCAAGCACAATAGTGCGATAGATATTAAACTAATGCTAGTAAACACAAGTCTTCAAAGGTTAATTTGGAAAGCCTTTGATAAGCATCAATTTTCAATGTTGGGGCATAAAAATTCTAGAAGGTTATCTTGATAGGAATCAATATTTAGGTATTTGAATCAAACTTATGTTGATATCACAAAATTTTGAAAGGTTTTGTGGTGATTTCTAAATTAGCATAAAAGAGTTATTTTTTTTTTTGGTGACTACCTGATGTGATCCAGCTAGTGTAAGATGGCATGGATGATGTTACAGCATAGATAATGTTCCAAAAGACTTTCAAGTGCTGAATAGACCTCTTACATAAGCTCGGGCTAAACAAGTACCAAAAGTTATGGAAGGATTGATCAAGAAGCTATTCATATGGTAAACTAAAGATGGAGATAGATGGATGTGGACTTTAAGGAGGAAGTGGGCTTCAATCAGCCAGGCTTAGTTAACTTGCTTCAAGCATATTAGTGATTAAGACCAATATTGATATTTAGGCTTATTTTTTGTTTACTTATTGGCTAAACCTTTTTAGTAAGTGGAACATGCCTGTCACATGTTATTTTAATTTTTTTATGTATCTATATCAAGGGCCCATGCATTAGGACACTAGTTATTAGGCTTGGGGCTTTGTTTTGACATTTTAATTGGGTATCTAAAGGCCTATACAAATTTCACTTGTTAGATTTATTAGGGTTTTCTCTTTCAGCTATAAATAGTTTGTGGCAATTATAATATTGGTTTTTAGTTTTTCTTTGGATGATTAATACAATAGTCTTCTTAGTGAGGCAAATTTCTTTAAGTTTTTCTTTGGACTCTAGCAGAAATTATCAAGGTTAGTTTAATCTCATGGAGTTCAACTTTTGATATTCTTGGTTTATAGTTGATAATAAAGCATTATGCCAAGTTTCCAATTCCTTTGGTATTCTTGGTTTGTGCTTTGTATTTAAATTGTCAAGTCAAGAATCCTATTTTTGTTTCTTATTATTTTTTGGGTTTTTCGTCTTTGATCCAAATTACTATTCAAGCATTTTAGGACATCATTCTTGGGGTTTTCTACATTATTTGTCATCAAAACTTTGGTTCAAATCAAGTTGATTTATTTGTTATTTTTTTATCAAATTGTTCCTTTCTTGATTAGCCTTTTAATTTGTTACTAGTCATTAGCTAACCATTTTAGAAAAAAAAAGTAAAAAAAAGGTTGTTTGGTGATTTTAATCTGATTTGACCCTCTTAGGTTGACCATATTTTGTTTTTTCTTTTTCTGATATTTTGCAGTCTCTCTTTCTTTTTTTCCAATTAATTCTCTAATTTTGCTGCTGTTGCTGTATTCTTTATAATTTTTTTCCACTTAAATCAATTGGTATTTTAGATTTACCAAATTCAGTACTATCTTTTTTTGATATCTTGGTAGTTTCCTATTTAATCTCTTTCCAATAAATTTTTTCCAATCAGTTAATTGATTAATAGGCATTTTCCTAAGTTTTAGTGTTTGCAGTTTTAGTCATTCTTACATCCAATCACCACAATTTACATAACATTAATGGTTTTGTTTCTTCTTTTTTATTTCTTTCCATTGGGCTTTTAGATCATATGCATAAATTGAGTCAACCCCTATCTTTTCCTATTTAATTCAATTTCATGAGTTAATTTGCTATTTTTATGTGTCTTTCTTCCTTTTGTTGGCCTTTTTTTATTTCTATTTAGTTCATTGGCAAATTTAAGAGTTATTATTAGTTTGAATTACTTCAAATTGGATTTAACTTTTGATTGCTTCGTTGCAAGTCTCTTAAAAGAACAAAAAAAAACTAGAACGATAAAATGCATAAGAGAATGAGATCCTTAGAGTAAGACAAAGCCAAATTGAGTGAAAACACTAGTGCAAGACCAAATTAAAGATAAACATATGAGAGAGTGAATTTTTTGAGGTCCCAACCAAGTTCTATTCTTGTAAGTATGAATTTGGCAGGAAAAGGCATGGAAGCATCCAAACAAGATAATAGTAGTGGTGAAAAGTAAGAAACACAGCCAGAACTTGCTTTCACTCTCCAAGCCATGCAATAATAGTTCGAAAAAAGATGAGTAGGTGGATGAAAAGGAGGATAAAAGTAGAGTACATCAATGCTGGAAGATTTATGCGAAGGGGAACTAGGTAAGACTATTGACCTAGAAAAGAACTTAGGAATCATAATGGTATGGATTGAAATATTGGTAGCATTAAAATGAAGATTCTTCTATTTCAGGGTAAAAATGATCCTGATTTGTATCTAAAGTGGGAATAGAAAGTTGAGCTTATGTTTGAATGCCATCATTATTAAAAAAAGTAAAACTTGTTGTGGTTGAATTAACAGATTATATGATTGTTTGGTGGGATCAAGTTATTCTTAGTCGCCGTAGAAATTTGTTGAGACCTATTAAAACTTGGGCTAAGATGAAAGCAAAAATGAGGAAGCATTTTATGCTAAGCTATTATTACCAATATTTGCATCAGCAGCATTACAACCTTACTCAAGGTTCCAAAAGTGTAGAGGACTACCATAAAGAGATGGAAATTACCATGATTAGAGCTAATGTGGAAGAAGATTGAGAGGCAACCATGGCACATTTCCTGAGTGGCTTGAATCAAGAGATAGCCAATGTGATTAAGGTACATCATTTTGTGGAGCTTGAAGACTTAGTGCATATGGCTATGAAGGTGGAGAGGTAAGTTAAGTGCAAAAGGGCGCTCAGGTCTACTTCATCAAATTTGTGTTCTAATTCTTCTTGAAAAATGAATTGGATTAAAACTAAAGAGGACAACATTGTTGCCAAGTTTAAGGAAGACAATAATAAAAATAAAGGTAAGGCGATCATTGATAAAAAAAGTACCAATTCTTTCTAATCTAATAGATATCACAATAGTAAGTGTTTTTGATGTTTGGGAATAGGTCATATCATTTTTCAATGTCCTAACAAGAAAGCTATGGTCATGAGAGCCGATGGTGTAACTATGATTTATGATGAAACTAAGACGGATTTTTTTTCTTCTTCATCATCAAAAAAAATGTGACATGGAGTATGCCATCCATGGAAAATCCTTGGTAGTTAGGCATGTTTTGAATCTTAAAATGAAGAAGGATAGAGATGAGGAGCAACTTGAGAACATCTTCCATACTTGTTCTCATGTCAATATAAGGTATGTACTTTGATTATTGATATAGGTAGCTATACCAATATAGCTAATACTATCTTAGTAAAGAAGTTGGGATTGCGATCCATTAGACATCCTCGGCCATATAAGTTACAAGGGCTGAATGAATGTAGGGAGGTTAAGGTGAATAAATAGGTGATTGTTTCCTCATCAATCAATAAATATCCTAATGAGGTATTATGTGATGTTGTACCTATGCATGCAAGTCATATCTTGTTGGAAAGGCCACAGCAAGACGATAGGTGTATTATCCATGATGGTTTCAAACATAAGTACTTTTTTCAAAAAGATGGTCGACATGTAACACTTTTTCCAATAACACCTAAGAAGGTGTATGAATATCAAAATAAACAGAGAGGGAACTAAAGTGAGATCACGTGTAGTGAAAAAGAAGAGAATGTTAGCGATGAGAAAAATAAGAAAAATGAGAGCAAAAACAGAAAGAGAGTGTTAGAAGAGTAAGTTAGAGTGAGTGAGCAAGAAGCAAATGTAACAGCAAGAGTTAAAAATAAAAGCTTTTATGCAAAAGAGAGGGAGTGTAAAAGTGCTTTTTATGCTCAAAAGCCATTGATTGTACCTATCTACGAGGCTTATTTAAACACTAATGATCTTAACCCTTTTTTGTTTGGTATTGCTGCTTCTTTTTTATATGAATATGAAGATGTCTTCCTAAAAAAAGTTCCAAAAGGATTATCACTAATTAGACAAATTGAACATCAAATTCATTTCATCCCTGGTGTAGCAATTCTTAATCGTCTGGCATATAGAAGTAATCCTGAGGAGACAAAATAACTCCAAAGGCAAGTTAAAGAGCTATTAGCAAAGGGGCATGTAAGAGAAAGCATGAGTCTATTTGTAGTACATGTGTTATTAGTTCCAAAAAAATATAAAACTTAAAAGGATATGCATGGATTATAAGGCTATCAATAAAATTACTATAAAATATTATCAACCTATTCTATGATTAGATGATATGCTAAATGAGATGCATAGTTCTTACATATTTTTTGAAATTGATTTGAAAAGTGGATACCATCAAATTAGAATGAAACCAGGTAATGAGTGGAAAATCTCCTTTAAGACTAAACATTGATTATATTAGTTATTAGTCATGCCATTTGGTCTTACTAATGCTCCTAGTACATTCATAAGATTGATGAATCATACTTTGTGTGCATTCATTGGTAGGTTCATTGTTGTATATTTTGATGACATTCTAGTGTACAATAAAAGTTTAGGTGATCATATGAATCATTTGAAATGTGTGTTAGATGCTTTTAGGAAGGAAAAGTTGTATGCTAATATGTAAAAATGCTTTTTTTGCATGGAAAAAGTTGTTTTTCTCATATTCTTGTGAGTGTAAATGGCATCAAAGTTGATCAGAAAAGATAAAGGCAATTAAGGAGTGGCCAACACACAAATCTGTGATTGAATTAAGGAGTTTCCATGGGTTGGCCAACTTCAATCGACATTTTGTGAGGGACTTTAGCATCATTGCTTCACCCTTAATAGAAGTTAAGAAGTATGTGCACTTTAAATAGAGAAAGGAACAAGAAAGGGCCTTTAATTTTTTAAAAGATAAATTGTGTTCTACTCCTTTATTACAATTGTCTAATTTCAATAAAACTTTTAAGATTAAATGTGATGCTTTAGGGATAGGTATTGGTGTTGTCTTGATGCAAGAAAAATGTTCTATAGCATTTTTAGTAAAAAACTCAATAGAGCCACTTTGAACTATTCAACATATGACAAGGAGTTATATGTATTGGTAAGGGCTCTAGAGATATGGCAGCATTACCTTTGGCCGAAGAATTTGTCATTTACTCCGATCATGAATTCTTAAAGTATTTAAAGGTTTTAGGCAAACTAAATCATCACCATGCAAAGTGGGTAGAGTTTATTGAGATATTTTCTTACATCATTCAGTACAAACAGGGGAAGAATAATGTTACGGCTAATGCTTTGTCACGTGGGTATGCCTTAATATCTACACTTAGTGCAAAGTTATTAGGATTTGAGTATATCAAAGAATTATATACAAAAGATCATGATTTCGTAAATGTGCTTGAGGTATGTGAACATTTTGACTTTGGCAAATTTTATAGGCATGACTGTTATTTGTTTAGGGAGAATAAACTTTGTGTGCCTTCTTGTTCTTTGAAAGACCTTATGTGTGAGTCTCACAGTGGCAGATTGATAGGGCATTTTAGGGTTCATAAGACATTGGTCATATTGCAAAAACATTTTTATTGGTCATAAAAGCAAAAGGATGTTGAAAGAATGTGTTATCGTTGTATTTCATGTATACAAGCCAAGTCTAAGACATTACCTCATACTATATACACCTCACATCCTGTACCTAGTAGGCCATGGATAGATTTGTCTATGGACTTCATTTTAGGGTTGCCTAGAACTAAAAAGGGAATGGATTATATTTATGGTTGTTGATAGGTTTTCTAAGATGGCTTATTTCATTCCTTGCCATAAAACTGATAAAACCACAATCATAGCTAATTTATTCTTTCGAGATATTTTTTGTTTACTTGGGATTCCTAGGATAATTATGTGTGATCAGGATGTTAAATTCCTTAGTCATTTTTAGAGAGTGTTGTGGGAAAATTGGGAACTAAGTTATTTTTTTCCACCACTTGTCACCCTCAAACTGATGGGCAAATCAAAATGGTAAATCAAACCTTAGGAACTTTGTTGCCATTCAAAAAAATTTGAAAACCTAGGAAGATTGGATTCCTTTTGTTGAGTTTGCTTATAATCATTCCATGCATTCTATGCATTTTTCCACTAGTTATTCTCTTTTTAAGATTATTTATGGTTTTAATCCTTTAACTCTATTAGATTTGATGCCTTTACTTGTGACTGAGATAGCTAGCTTAGACAAAAAAAAGAAGGCTGATTTGGTGAAATAGATCCATGAACAAGCACGATAGCATATTGAAAAAAAAATAAAAACAGTACTACTTAAGTTAACAAGGGATGCCAACTTATCACTTTTAAACCTAGAGATTGGGCATGGATTCATGTAAGGAAAAAGAGGTTTCCAACACAAAGGAAATCCAAGCTACAACTGTGTGGAGATAGACCTTTCCAAGTCTTGGAAGACAATGCCTACAAGTTAGATCTGCTTAGTTGAGTATCAAGCGAGTTCCATATTTAATGTTTTTGATCTTTCTCCTTTTAATGTAGCTGCTGATTTAAGGAAAATCATTTTGAAGTATAGGGAAATGATGTGATCTAGCTAGTGCATGACAACATGGAGGATGTTCCAAAAGACAACATAGATGATGTTGCAAAAAACTTTCAAGTGCCGAGTGGACCTTTTACACAGCTTGGGTAAATAACTAGATAAAGCTATATAGGGATTATTTCAGAAGCTATTCATGTAAGAAGCTAAAAATGGAGATGGCATGGATGTGGACTTTAGGGAGGAAGTGGGCTTCAATCAGCCACGTTTAGTTAACTTTTTTTAGGTTTATAAGTAAGTTATTTAGTGAGTAGGCCAAATGTTGATATTTAGGCTTATCTTTTGTTTACTTATGGACCAAACCTTTTTAATAAGTGGCACATGCCTGTCACATGTTACTTTAATTGTTTTAAGTATCTATATCAAGGGTCCATGCATTAGGACACTAGTTATTTTAATTAGCCATCTAAAGGCCTACATAGGATTCACTAGGATGTATTAGGGTTTTGACTTTTGGCTATAAATAGTCTATGGCCATTGTAGGACTGGTTTTTAGTTTTTCTTTGGATGATTAATAAAAGTAGTCTTCTTAATAAGGCAAATTTCTTTAAGTTCTTCTTTGGACTCCAGCATAACTTATCATGGTTAGTTTAATCTTATGGCATTCAACTTTTGATATTCTTGGTTTGCAATTGATACTAAAGCATTAGGTCGTGTTTCCAATTCCTTTGGTATTCTTGGTTCATGTTTTGTATTTAAATTGTTGAGTCAAGATCCTATTTTTGTTTCTTATTATTTTTTGGGTTTCTAGTCTTTGATCCAAATTATTATTCATGGGTTTTAAGATGTCATTTTTGGGGTTTTTTACATCATTTATTGATTTAAAAACAATTTGAAAGTCTTAAGCTTGTTCAAGATTGCCCTTTTCACATTTTCACTCTAAAACTTCATTTTGTTTAATTGATTGCCCCATCATATTCTTCAAAACTCAAAAATCATCCAAAAGATGAATTTTTGATGAGTTTCCTAAGAATGGCCCGACAATTCAAATAGCTATGTCTGATCAAATGGACTTTGTAGGTACATAACATAGGCCCTGGTTCATGGTTTAAAAAGGATGGATAAATAGGCCCAACCAAGTGTTTTAAAGGTAATGGAATCAAGGATCATTTCTTTTCAGATGAATTGAATCTAATATGTCTTTAAAGATAAAGAAATCTTTATTCCTTTATCTTTTTCTACTTTTTCATCTTTTGTTGCCTTTTTTATTTCTTTCTTCATCGTGTTTTTCTTCATTTTTCATTTTTAAAAGATTTGAAATTTTCTTCATTCTTTACTTAGGATATTTAAACTTTAAATTTAAACTTTTTGCAGTCTTGCCTTATGATATTTGAGTTGTTGTTCTTGTAAATTTAGATTGAAATTTGCTTTCTCTGGTCTTGAAACTTTGCTTCGCTTGACCCTCAGTATGGAAAGTGATCCTTGATCAGGGTTCTTGAAGTAATAAATTATCGGCTTAAAAGGGACTACAAAGGGAATAATGTCTTGTGTCTATGAAATGATAGAAAAAGAAAGTCATTTTTCATTGCAAACATAGATATTTGAACTAACAAGCTTTGTGCTAGGAAAAAAGGTTGTTTTCTTTCTAAAATCATTTTGAGTAACTTAATAACATGATGTTACAGTCAATTTTAAAGGCTTAAGGTATGCCTCTCAACATTATCAAATTTGTAACCACTAACAAATTTTGGTTTTAGTTGAGCCTTCATGAAAGAAATCGAAGTCACATGGGAAAATCATACATCTCTATCAGGTCTTAGATTGGAAAGGTTTTATCCTAGAGAAAAATGTGTCTTTGGTTCAATTTCGTTCTCATTTTTCCCAAATCAAAGATTTGGAAGAATGTCATAAAAGTTATGGCAAAAGGTTATCTAAATATAGGAGATCAAGGAATTACTGTCATTGTTGTAGAACATGTCAAACTATAGTTATTTGAGTCTTTTAAGAACACAACCCATTTGTCAACTCTCAAGGAATCCATAAAGGAACACACGGGTGTAAAATTTTATGGTTATGAAAAGTTTACGATTGAAAGTCTGGGATAATCATATAAATGGAAATGAAGATTTTTTCCTTTAAAGAGTCTGATCTAATGGTAATCACCTATCACAGAAATTTTTTTCAAATTATGCTAATTATCTTAAATACTGGAAATCACTTTTAACAAAGTTCATGTTCTATGATAGGATGCACAATATTCATAATTTAAAATTATTTCAAAATTCATAGTTTCTAAAAAATGTACAAAATTTTAAAGTTAAGATAAAAATTGCCCTTAATTGGCATATTATTGTAAGGTCAATGGCTTTCAGTCCAATTGTTCTTAATAAGTATCAACTAGTTTCAAATTTTGTTAGAATGGTATCCCTGGGGGCCAAATTGTAGCTCAAATAATGGAACATCAGGAGGGGGCCAAATTGTGGCTCAAATAATGGAACATCAGGAGGTGTATCAAACAATAAATTCTCAAACTCAAAAATTCCATAAGTTGTGTCGTTATTTCTTGCCACCTTAATCACGCTTTGAGCATAGTCACTATATAAGACTTGATTTTTTACTAGATTCGTTAGCAAGAAGGATGAATCCATAAAGCCTATTGCATGCAAAGAATCATCCAACTAATTCAAGTCAAAATTTACAAGAGCCTATAATTCCTAGCTAACCATCCTAGATACTCTAAACTATCCTTAAATTGAACAACATGCATTGATCAATGACATCCTTCGATATAAAATGTTGCATCCTAGCACTTGGATTGTATTACTCTGAGTAAGGAGTCTTCCTAAACTATGCTAAGACAATGAAATATCATTCGATTCTGGAAAAGTAAAGGAAAATGCTTAGCGTAAAATATTGGTGAGGCATGGTACACCTTTATGTTTTATCTTAAACTGTTTCTTGGGTCCCTTTGTTTTTTCGAACTCTGGGTCAAAAGAATTTGCTTAAAGAGTCATGGGATATAATGATGATTCACTAAGATCATTGAATAATAAAAGATTGGCATTGAAGACATAGTTCAAATGGATTTCCTTGCTTTTTTTACTTTCTATGGTTGTAGCTTCCTTTGATTATGGCTCTTTGGCATCTATTGATAAAATCACTTTTTCATCCTAAATATGCTACACATTACCCCTTGGTGAGCTTTAAGGTCAGCATGAATATGTTATAGGACTAGCCCCTATAAGATAAGTACTTTAAGGTGGTTGCCTTTCAGCTTATGCTCTTTTGGATCCTCGAAAGAAATGTTAGTATGATATAAAAATATTTGTAAATTTCTTTGGCTATGACTTTGCTTTTGCATATTCCTTTCTTTCTTGTTGAAGTTAAGGAACACCAATGCTTTTTGTGCAGTAATTCTTGTATCCATATTTTGTAAAGGGGCACTAATATTTTTAGGGATGGTTAGTGCCGAATTATGAACAAGCATGTTTTGAGTGCTTGCTGGTTGCATATTTTGCAAACCCACTATCTGTGCATCTTGGACATTGGCTGGCAGTCCTTTAATTTATACTTCCCTTGATTCCTCGGCAGAAATGTTAGAAATACCTTTTGGCTATAAGAAAATAACTCCTTTGTCTTGAGTAGTTCTATCATACTTCCAATTTATGCTTATATTTTTTTCTTGCTGTATAGTATCTTCCATTTAATGATTCATGTTATTTCACCTTAAAATATAAAAAAAATTAAATCAATTTGTGTGAATATATATGTATCTTAACAATATTAATCTTTATTGGCATCTTAGTATGACTGTTAATGAATAAAAAAATTACATAAATATATGAATGAATGTATGAATGAGTGAATAAATAAACGAGTAAAGGGGGCAGCATTTATTAAAATAGATTGGATGTCAGAGAATTGACTAAGTATCAAACATAGTGATTATTGTAGAGGTAGGAATCCGAGAAATTCAAATCATGATTCAACAGCATTGTTTCATGGCTACGACCAGAGCTAGTCATGACCATTTTTCAGCAATTACATTTATTGCCATATATGTTTAATCTTTATTCTTCAAATCCATTTGTATGCTTTACGCTTGTTGTCTAAGATATGACTACTAAAGTTCAATGTAGGAGGATGGCAAAAGTATGAATTAATATGACACTCACACTTTACTAGATCAGTAATATCTGCTACTGTATTGCATGGAGTATTTATCTTCCTTGCCTCTACCCTAACTTGTGTATCTATAAAATTTTGACAATTAACCAAAAGTTAAATATTAGATTTAGCAGTATAAATTTATAACTAAGAAATTCAATCAAAATTACTACATATATATAAAAAAAAGATACCAACTACAAAAATTAAGAATGCAGCCAAGAAAATAAGCTTGAAGAAGGACCTTTCCATATCTTTTTTGAGTTATATTAATTATAAAGACCTGTCAAATATGTAAAAGACTACTTCTGTTCTCTATTGGATACAATTGGCTAAATTCTTCATACTATATATGTTTATATAAGTGAAGCATCTATGTTAATAAGGTACGTAATCTTCTTAAAAGGTGTAAAATTTTCTTGTTAAGATTAGAAATTATTTCTAGATTTTCCTTTCCTTTTGGTACTTGTCAAATATAATAAATTTTATGAGATCAATTAGGTTTTTTGATCCTATGAATTTGTCTCTATGAGAGTTATCATGTAAAGTTGACAAGGGTTAATTATAATCACAAAAAAATGAAAAGAATTTTTAATAGAACATATTTATGTGTATGACTTATAATTATCATTTTCTAGTAGTTACACATTAAAGTACTTATTGTTAGTCTCAACGATAAATGCACGTACAAACATATCATTTGTTCGAGCCCTCTAATAGGTTTTTTCCCTATTTCTATATGTCGATTGAAATTTCCCAAGTAGAACTATCTTGAATAAAGCATTGACAATAACAAGGCCCATTCAAAGGATTGGAACGAATTAAGATACTTAATTTTATGGAAAAAGTTTGTGTAAGAACTTAATTGAATAAATTAAAAATATGCCAAACAACAAAGTTGAAGATAAGAATAGAGCATTAAAAAATTGAAATTGGAAGTATACAATGACTCAATTAACCTTCCTAAATAAGATAGGATGGTCAATTAGAACAATCAATTGGGGCAAACCAAAATTAGCCATGGACTAAAAAGAAAACTCTCAAAATTAAGACCTTAATTAAGAAGTGAAATTGACTGTATGTTGGTAAAGAAGGATTCAATGAAGGGCAAGGTAAAATTTTGAATTCATTGAAGTTATAGAAAGGCTTCATCAAAAAAATTAACCATAAAGTGAACAAAAATTGAAAGTCAGACTTAAGCATAAGGCAAAGGATTAATTTTTCAAATTTGAAAAGATAAAGAATTAAAAATTCAAAATCGATTGAATCATTATGAAATTGACTATGAAAAGAAGAGCAATGTGATGTCGTCATGCTTCACTTTTGATTAAAACCTCAAAAAATGAATTCTCAGGGTCTTACTCTTAGAAGCTTGAGTTCTTTAAGCAATCTTTAGCAATATGAAGCCTTTAGCCTTTTAAAATTTCCCTTTTGTGTTCTAAATTAGAAATTGACTTTTATAGCCAATCCCTATGAATGAAACTTTTTAAGACCATTTTTAAAGAAAAATATCAATTTTTTTAAAGCTAAACCCTTTGGTGGAACCCCCTAATCATATTTAGCAAAACATAAACCAATATAGAAAACATTTTTCAGCCTCTAGACCTCTTTGAACATTTTTAAAACAAAATTAACTAGAAAAATTAATTCTCCTAATGCCTTATATCAACTTGTAAAGTTGATGGTGAACAAATTTTTTTTGGCAATTTAAAAAAAAAAATCGACTTCTAACACTTTAGAGGTGGTTCCAAATTAAAAATAGAGACCATCTCAAAAGATGATTTTTCTAGTCATAAGAGTTACATTTTTCTTTTTATTTTAAATGAAACATGATCTTTGAAAATTTTTCCATGTCTAAATTTACCTTTAAAAAGAATATTTTATTTAAATCTTTTAATAGTTTTTGAAAAAATAAAAATCACTTTATGTGATGTTAATCAATCAAAACTTTAAAAGAAGCCACTAGTATATATTGTACTTATTTTCTAACATTTGTAACTAAGTTTTCTGATATGATAAATTGTATTTTTGAAAAGAATATGTCTATAAAAAAGACATAAAGGGAAAGATTAAACTTAAATACACATTTGAATATGATTTTTTTTGTTTTCTTCTTTTTTAATCAATTTTAATTGAACTTGCACATAAATTAGAAATATTGCAATATTGGAATTTGATTGTTATTATATGTCTATTGTGAGCAACAGTTGAAAATGGAGGAAAATTGGAGAAAATAAAAAAGAAAAATGATAAAACAATTGAAAAAAATATTTTGAATAAATGTTAAAAAGTTTTTTTACTTATTTTTTACACATTCATTACACTATTTTAACTAAGCAAACATCTTTCTTTATTTGCTTCTTTGAATCTTCCTATTAATCAAGTCCTGTATATTTAAAAAGTCGTGGTTTATGAAGGCACTTATGGACAACAATGACTGGTATAAATAGTTAACATAAAGCATATTATACCAATGATACCAATATGTTGTGTGCTTAAATAAGTCCGCATTGGCACCATTAGTTGAAATTTTGTAATGTTTTCTTTAAAGTAGATTATAATGTGTATAACATGTTCAAAAAGATTATAATGTTATCTTTAAAGTAGATTTTACTTTTAGCTAATTATCTTTTCATGCTTTACTAAGATTGAGAATTAAATTTTTATTTTAAACTTTATGTAAATTAAAAGGTGCGGACATTATAATCAAAGACTAACGCTAGATATAAAACAAGTGGTCAAAACCTCTCATAATTTTGTTTCCTAATATGCATTTTTTATGTAGGGATCTCCTAATTCAAATTCACACAAAATTAAGAAAAATAAAAATTTGATCATGTCTAGAACAAGTTTAACATATATACTTAAAGAAATTCTCTGATAAATTTGTCCTAAATACCTATTAGTTTTCAAATTTACAACAAAACACCTAGTTCTAGTTGCCTCTTAAATCGCACTAAATTAAGGTTACTATTGTGTATAGTAGTAAACAAAGGTCGTATCCATAGAGATTCTTCTCAATTTATAAGTTATTGGTGCAAAACTATAGTCTAATATATGACTAAACAAATTGAATAAGGACTTCACAAAATAAATAAACTAAACTATGATGGGGAGTTAATTATATTGAGATGTAAATAAAACAAGAAACATAAATGTAAAAGTAAAACTAAGGTTTAAAGAAAACAAAACAATATGATAAAAAGCATGGTCAAGGAATCATTTTCCACCACTAAACATAAACTATTAATCAATATCAAAACTGTCTCCAATTATTTCTTGAAACTAGCAACCCTAAATAGCAGCAAGCTCTGCTACCCTAATCTTTCCATAGTTTGCTGTTAAATAGAGCAAGCTCTCAATTTAATCCCTAACTATTAAATAACCTAGAATAAGTTTTCTAGGTTCAATCTAATAGAAGGTCTAGGATAAGAAAGATAGGTTGATATAAGCAATAAACACATAAGTTTGGATTATTTAACTTACGTTATGTTGCACATTGCAATCGATAAAAACTTGACCATAATCATTGATCAAAAAATCATGTCTAGGGCTTTAAAATCACTTTTAACCATAAAACAATTTAGTTACAAATGCTTGATGTGTTCAAGAATAGATTCATAAGAAAATTTTAGCAAGAATGAGAGAAAAAGAAAAGGAAAAAAGATAAAAGAAACTTAGGTATGGTGGTTGGTTATAATCTCATTCTCTTTCTCTTAGTCTTCTCCTTATTCTCCCCTTCTAATTTTTCTTATTATGCTCTCAATCCCTTCGTAATTTTGATTTTTTTCCATTGGAATGCCAAGGTTAAATCTCTATTTATAGGGGCTGAAAACCCTATGTTGGAGAATCCTATTCAAAGTAGGAAACTTGGAAGTCACTTTCAAATCAGATTTGGCTAACTAATTTTGATGCTTTTAAAGAAAGTATTTACCTATTACATGGAACGTAAGAATCAACTTTTTACTATAGAATCTGATTTTTTTTACTCTAATATTTTCTTCCATATTTGTCAATCTGATATTTTAAGCTCATTAACATCTTTATTAATAAATTTTGCTTCATTCCCCAAAATAAATCTGAAATTAGAGAACAAACATAACTAAAACAAAGGTAGAAAACATAACAAAACTAAGAATAGAAAGCGAATAAATATGTGATTTATGAACTTATCATGAACTAACAACTATACGACCATAAAATTTTTTTATCTTCACTCATATTTTTGCTTTTATCCATAATAATTAATATAAGAAAATCATTATATTTTTTAATAAGTTTAATTACATATTTGGTACCAGATTATAATAAATTTTGATTTGATATTTTAAATTTAGAAGTATTCAATGTGATACTTGAACTATGTTTCTTATTACTGTAGGGGACATTGGCAAAAATATATTAGTGAAACTATGATGTTTGTGAAACATCCTACTTGACCAGATGATGTGGTGAAGTGAGACTGATCTTGTTCCAATAAAGTTAGTAGAATGTAAAGCTAAATAACTGAGTTATTTCCTATAAACAAATTTCTTACATTCATATCAAAATTTAATTTGAATGAACATGGCTACGATTACAGCTAGTCATGATAATTTTTCATCAACTACATATCATATATCTTTAATCTTTATTCTTTAAATCCATTTTTATGCTTTAGGATTGTTGCCTAAGATATGAGTATTGAAGTTCGGCATAGCAGGATGGCAGAAGCATAAATTAATACATCACTAGCACTTTACTGATCAACATAATTTGCTACTATATTGCATGAGTGTTTATATTCCTTGCCTCCACCCTACCTTGGGACTCTACAAAATTTTGACAATAAGCAAAAGTTACATATACATTTCGCATTGTATATATATAATCAGGAAATCATTATGAATTACTACATCTCAACAAAAAAAAGGATATCAAGTATAATAATTAATAGTGCCATCAAGAAAATGAGTTTGAATGAGAACATTTTCGTATCTTTTTTGAGTAATGTTAATTATGAAAACGTATCAAATATGTATAAAACTACTTTCGTTTTCTATTTGATATAATTGCCTGAATTCATTAAACTATATATGTTTATGGAGGTAAAGCCATCTATCTTACTATGGTAAGTAATCTTTTTAAAAAATGCAAAAAAATTTTTATCTTATGAAATCAATTAGGAGTTTTGATCTTATGAACTTGTTTTGGTGACAGTTATCATGTAAAGTTAATAAGGGTTCATTACAATCACAAATAAATGAAATACATTTTTGAGAAAATATATTGTTTGTCTATGAGTTATAATTATCATGTCCTAGTAGCTATGTGTTGAAATACTTAGTTATTAGATTCAAAGATAGATGCATGTGTAGACACGTTATTTGTTTGAGCCCCCTAATAAGTTTTTTTTCTTGTTTCTATATGTTGATTGAAATTTTTTGACTCCAACCATCTTAAGTAAAGTATTTATAATAACAAGACCAATTCAAAGAATTGGAATAGATTAGAATACTAATTTTTAGGGAAAAAATGGAGTACGTACTCAATTGAATAAATTGAAAATATGCCAAACAATGAAGTTAAAGTCAGGAATAGAACATTGAAGAATTGAAATTGGAAGTATACACTGACTCAATTTACCTTTCTAAACAAGATAGGATGGTCAATTAGAACAATCAAAGTCGAATTAAGGCTTTATTTTTCATAATTAAATATGTATAAACCTTATTTGATCTAAAGCTACTAGGATCTTTAGTAAAAACAAAAACCTGGTTTATAAAACTTTGAGTTATGGCTATCTAACATTTTTGTATACCTTTCCCTTGTTATTCAAATGCCCCACTTTCAAATTGCCTAAAGGAGTTAGCAAAAAATTTGATTACCCTATACTATAGTATTCAAACACTTTCTTAATCTAAGCAAAAAGTCCTTGCTGAAACAATTTTTGGATCCAATCCAAGTTTTGACTAAAGTAATGGTATTCTTATGGATGTTCGGATGCTCTCCTTTGAAAAAAAAAACATATATTTAACTAAGGTACCAATTTAATGTGTTTCGTTCATTTAGTTGATTTTCTAGAGGGTAAGGTATATGAACGTAAGGTAAATGAACACACCTTTCACTTTCTTTAAAAATGATAACGTAATATTATGGGTTAAGTTACTTTTTAGATCTTTTGCCAATTGTAGACACCTTATTTTGTTTGAGCCCTAATTAACATTTTCTTTATTTTAGGGGCTAAATGAAATTTTCTAGTTTTGAATCTTCTTGGATGAGTTATAGATGATAGAAAGTTCTAATTGAAGTTTTAGTTTGTTCCTATGAGCTTAGTTTAACATAATAAGGCATCTAAGCTTAGCTATTCGATTTAAGAGGTTAATGCCGAATTTTAAAAAATAGGGACTTAGGTCCCAAAAATCTAAAAATGTCAAAAGTTGACTCATATAAGTCTCTTAGAGTAGTTATTGATGACATTTGGATGCAAAAAAGACTTGATTTAAAAGTCATAATCAACAATCAACATAGTAGCAAAAGTCAACTATAAAAAGTTAACTTTATGTCCTATAGTAGATTTCGAAATTGGAAGACATCTATAGATCCGATTTCAAAATTGATTACACTAAATGAAATTGAACATAGACTTTAGGTCAAGAACATGTAATGAGGACTGGGTTATGAAAGAACCTTTGCAATTTAGAAAGTTCAGAATTTTTTAGGCTTAATCCAAGAAGTCCAAGATTTTTAACATAAGAAAGAACATTTAATTGCATTTTGATATGTGCATATCATGGTCAATTGAATGGAATAAAAAGTTATACATAAACTAGTGTAGGAACATGGCTTAGTCGAATTCAACATGTGATTAATGTGCTATTTTGTTAATCTATTCACCAATGGCATAATTTTAATTTCCCTTAAAATTAGTTAGATAGTTGGTGATTAAGCTAAGATCACTTAAGGGTGATTAGAGCTTAAATCACCAATGTAGAGGCCTATAAATAGGGATGATTAGCCATCATTTAACAACTTTTAATCATTTATTAAATTTTAAAAGAATCTAAAACTTTTTTTCTCTAAAGCTAGCATGAAGTAGGCATAATCTCTAACTTTTCTCTTTAATTTCAAGTTAGTTAGCATGTTTTGATGATTGATTCATGCTTTTTATGTTTAATTAATGATTTAACCATGATGTATTCTTACTCTATGATGTTTACCCACTTTGGATCATGATGCAATTATGTGTGGATTTGATTTTGAGTGATGAATTATTGGATTTTATGTTGTTTTAAATGTGATCACATGATCAATTGCTAAAATTTAACTTGAAAACATGTTTAATAAGCTTGATCTAGGTTTGAATGAAATAAAACTTCTAGACCTATGTTTCAACCAACTTAGCTTAGGAATTTGATGATTCAAGCTAAGTTGAGCTAGATTTTGATGACGTTGAGCTGAAATCTTAAAGTTTAGATGATGAAATCATAATTTCCTACTTTAATTAGATGTTTAAATAAGAAATGGAAAAAAGTTCAACTAGCTTAGAATTATAGGCTCTTAAGCTTAATTAATATAATTTCATAAAATCTTACTAATTTAAACTAGTATGATCTAATTTGAACTTAAACCTGGCTGAATAGAACTTGAATTTAGTGAAAAATGATTCAATTATAAGTTTCTTAAGCTAGGTAAGTGTTCGAATAAGCTCAAAATACTCTATCTAGGTTTGGCTCCATTGATTTCTTAATGTATTTGAGGGTGCTTTACATAATTGATGCATAATTGGTGAAACCTAAATGAATTAAGTTGGGCTAAACTAGGCTAAGCTAAAATTTATGCTTAGTTGATTGAATTTAGAAGCTTACTTGTTCAATTAATGAGCTTACATGGTGAAAAGCATGAATTGATTGTTAAGCAGGTTGATTAAATCGAATCCAAGCTTGTTTTCTTATGCTTGATTGTTGAATGGTGAGAATTGATGAATAGATAAGCATGATTGTGTTTACAAGTATTGACCATGTTGATTTTTGGTGATAGAATATGTTTTTTAGATGTTTAGATATTAGAACCTTAGGATAGTATTCTATGTTTTGATTAAATGCATGTTAGGATGTTTAGGTTGATAAAAACTTTGTTTTCTCAAAAAGATCCCCCAAGGGCAAGCTTTGGTTCATGTAATCAATAGGTGAATCAAAGTTTGATTTTGTTTAACTTGGGATAATAAATAAAATAGCTTGAATTAAAGCTGATTTGGAGCAATTTAAAAATATTTTCAAGTATTTAAATATGCTTGGTTGAGTATAAAACTTGGTGAGCCTTAATGTGAGTCATCAGATAATGTTTAGGTGAATCATAATTTATTGTCCAGAGTGATTTTGATTGCTGGTTTTAGCACTTAAGCGTGTGGCATTGGTGTGCAATACACTTGCTAAGAATAAATAATAATGAATAATAGTGATAATATCAGAGTTATCCACATAACTCCAAAGCATATCAGCATTATGGAAAAACATGTTTCTAAGTCTTAGCATTTAGGAATCTTTGTCATTTTATCATCAATGACATTTATAGATTTTGTTTGTTCTTTTTTCTAGATGTTCATATGTTTAGAATTGTGTTTTAAAAATGTGACAAAAGGCTTTGTGATCACAAGTCCCATTAGAGCTAATGTTCTAGTCCAGCACTTTAGTCTTAGAAAAAAGATATATTTTGATTAGGTTATAGACCTTAGAAATTTTTGTTAGTATTTTTGTCATAATCCTAATTGATTAGGCTACGTAATAGGCTATTGAATTGACTAAATGATTATAGTAAAATCTTGGAACCTGAGTTGTGCACATGGCTTTGTTTCAGTGCCAGATTAATATTATGAACTATTTTTATAAGAATAATCATTTTTGTTTAGTTTTCTCATCTTTTTAAATAAATTTACAATAAATAAGTTTTCCAAGCATGTATGGCTTGTCCAATGGGTATTCTAGATGAATTAAGAAGAAAATCTGAAAGGTAGGCTAGTCGGACATGTTGTGCGATGTAGTAGTGTCCAATTAAAATTCACATGATAGCCTAAACAATTTTTTGGCTTTTCTGACTATTCTTAAGTTGAAGTATGGTGAGTCAATAGTCATAGAATATATTTTTGTGATTTCATGTGATAGGAATAATCCAGAATAAAGTTGGAGAACTTGAAAGGTCAAATCTATCCCTGTTTTGGTTTTCATCCAAGTTCGGTGTCTACTATTTTTATGCATTCAAATGCCTCAGAATTGATTTTGGAAGTCATGTTTAGTGTGTCAATAGGTCTAGGTGTGTCTTATAAAAGGTCCCTAGTGACTCACATTAAAGTTTCCAAGTTTAGTGAAATAAAGTGAATTTTTAGTATTGTTTTCAAAATTTTGATTTCTTCAAGTTAGTCCAAGTGAGTTATTTTTGTGATTTCTTTTAAATAGAGTCAAAATTGATAAGAATGTTGAAAATGGAGTCAATAATTGAATATTATTGGAGTCAAGCATTTTTATGGAATTTTTTCTTTTTAAATGATTTTTGCTTTGAATCAGCTGTAAATTTGAGCTAGCCTTGATAAGAGTTATGGGATAAATTTTTTATTGATATTTGTTTGATTTTGATGAAATAAAAAGGAGATTATGATTGAACATATATGATTGAGACCAAGATAAAAAAATTTAGATACGTGTGATTAGTTAGAACGAAGTATTGGGCATCACGGAGGGATCAAGTCCTTACTTATGGTGTAATCATTTCTTAAGCCCAACTTTATATATCTTTGGTATACGCAGATCATAAAATCATTCCTTTAGAGTTTTATAACTCTTTAGTGAATGGTTTTATTAGGTGACTGATCACCCCTATAGCCAAAATAGATTGGTGGTGACTCATTAACCAAATCACTTTTGTATTTCGATATGGTAGGTTCAAATAGACAATTTGTTTGACCGAAAGGGCCCTATGATGATTTGAAATGTTGTCTGCTCTAATATATTTAGTGTTATATATCAATATATAATGACAAGTTTTTGGTTACTCCACTAGGGACATTAGAAAGTTAGGCCTCAAACTAGTCACATGATATTCAAGTTTTAATTCTTCTCAATTTTAGTTGGTGTTCAGTTATAATCCTTTCGATATTTCTTATTATGATTGTTTGATTGATTGCTTATTATGATGTTGCTATGTGTACTAACCTTGTTGTAATGTTTAAATAAAAATTTGATACTGTATTTGCTCATAAAAATAAGTAAAATGGTTGATATGTATATTTCAGATAATAAAGTGAAATCTAGGTTTTGAGTTTTCCCGGCATACATTGCACTAGCATATGCATTAGACTCTCTATCAAGTATCATGTAGGGGAGATATAGGACCTATTTTAGGATATGTAAGGTTATTAAATGATCATGTGATTAATAATTCGTTTGGTGGGCCAAAGCCTTTGAGGTGTATTGCTCTTGTTTTCATGATTCATTCATATAAACATGAGCAATGTTTTCACCTAAATTGGACCCGTTCTACCAAACTTACGATGGCCCTAGGTTCAAGGTGCCTCGACTATACTTATTAGGTAAGAGGAACAATTTAGGTACTATATGCGTTAGAGGTCATTTTAAACACACATATAATGAGCTGTAGGAGCCAAATTCAGTTAACCATACTCGAGAGTTTAGAAGAACCCAAAGTTTAGGTACAATTGGGCAATGCTTCTGATCCTTTATCACTTTATTTTTCGAGTCTAGATCTCAAGTGGTGTTGAGTGGACTTCATCACTTAGGATATTTATTATCCCATCGATATAAGTTTATATTTCTATTTGATTATATCTCATTGTTTCGCTATCAGATTGATGGCTAAAATGTGTCTAAATAAAACCAAGCTGAGGTGAGCAAACACCTTAAAGTTTTGCATCTTGAGCATTGTCGTGTTGAGAATGTTTAAATGTACCATTATGATGTTGGATTGATGGTTAATGTGACACTAAAAACATCATCATAGCTCAGTTTTGAGAAAAATGTCTTAAAGGAAATTGATGCCTTAAATTAGGACCATGTATCAATCGAGCTAGTCTTTTAGAGTTTGATTATAGGGTACTTACCCTATTACCAAAATAAATACATCCTTTCGATTCCTAAGGGTTGCGAAGCCTGGGATTGAAATTTTTGAGACTGTTTGAAAAATTAAATTTTTTATATATGACTAATTCGAGATTTTGTTTGCCTTATTTATTTATTTCACATGTATTTTTGCATCATTATTACTGCATTCGAAGTCTATTGGTATAAATGAGACAGTGTCCATCATAAGAGTCATTTAGAATAGGAGAACATGTGATCTCGATAGAGGAAAAGTATTTCGTAGTCAAAGATTAGCTAGAGGAAATTCAAAAACAACATGGAGGTGCTCTAAAAGTTAGGTATATGTCATCATTTGTTATCTGAATTAATATTAGGTTTTGGCAGAATGCTTGGCAGATTTACAGGTCATATAGGATCAGTAAGACAGTATTGAGAAAAATCTATTCACTTGGAAGTGTGAAGATATCGCATTATTGGCTTTCATAAAGATTGATGAAGGGTTGTTCTAAGCTGTGATTCAGTTTTTAGAATCTAACATATCGATGCTTCACCTTCAATAAAGAGTATATCATCTTGAAAATTGAGGAGTACACTACCTTGTTGCGTATTAAATGTACCATTCTTGATCATGTATACATTAAAGAGTCTAATCCACTAACATTGAAAAAATGAATTGGTAACATTATTAGAGCATCTGAGGCTTAGATTAGGGCATATGTGGTTCAAAAAGGTCAGAGTGATTGTATACCATAACATACGTTATAGGATTTTATGAATGATTGCCTAGATTTTAGAAAAAAATAGATATCTCAGCATTGGCTATTTACGGATTAGGTGTATTCCCTATAACTCTAGTATACTAATGTAGCAGTGGTTGATTTCTTTGATCAGTTAAGGTACAATATCAAACTAGCTATGGTGATCCTCCTAAGACAATGCAGCTTTTGAACTTTTACCGAGGGAAACCGAGAGTAAATATCTCAGTTATGTGTAGTAATTGCAGACGTGGGTCTATAGTCATTTTTGGAAAGATAAGAAGGCTGATATCTTGTGTATTAGATCTTTCTTATTGATTACTAAGTTCCTTAGGAAGGAGTGGCTAAGTGATTACATCAAAAAATAGAAGATGTTCATATTCCAGAACATGAAGAAAGATAACGTCACATGTAGAACGCTGTGGCTGTTTTCTTAGGTTATGCTATACTAATGCCGGCACTAAAATTGTATACCCTTGCTTAGGATCTCAGGTTGTACAAGCTATGCTCTTTTACTGGTTCAAACGTAGTTTGAGTCTCGATAATTCATTCCTTTGACACAAAATTTGGGTATGTTCAATTTTGCATATGGAGGAAATGGTTATATAAAAAGAATACAAGCCATAGCTGATGAATTGATAAAGACTCATCATATGTATTTGGCTCGATATTGAGATGATATAACTTTGGCCTATGAGGTTTAAAATGATGATCGGGGTAAATGACACTATTTTGCTTCTGGACAAAGATATGGTTCTTCTAGTATGAGAGTCATTGTCTAAAGTTGAACTACTGAAGAAAGTATTTGAGTTAGTGCATATAGCATTTTAGCCAAAAATAGCTCAATTAAAGGTCAAAAATGGGTAGTTAAAATATAATCAAATAATATGCAAGCGACAAATGAAAGAGCTCTATAAGAAGAAAGACAATGCCGAGCAAGGTATGAAAGAATTGTGTCAAGACAACAAATGACTTAGGCTTGCTTTAAAAAATGCTAGGGTCAAAAAGCATCCAAAAAGTGAGAATCTGAGGTAGTAAAACTAAACAAAAAGGTGGACTGGAGAAAAAGTAAAACCAAAAAGAATGTAGAATAGCTCTCAGCAATTTTTTTGGTGAGCGAAAAAAAGAATGATTGTGTTCTTAAACAGTTAAAAGTTTGAAATGACATCAAGATGGAACGTGGATCTCACCTTATGTTCCTACCAGGGAAGAAGAGTAGAAATAGAGCATTATCCTAATATATGGACAAAATTAGTGATTGATTGGACTTTTTTTATGAATGTATCTATATTTCTTTTTGTTAATGAACCAATATGAAATTGGATTTACTAGATGTAATAAGTGGATTCTGAATATTAGTTTTATATTAGAGCGTTGCTTTAGCCAATGCCTTTGATATGTTTGCATAATATTCATGTCATTATATTCATACTAACTCATTCTTTTGTATGTATGTATTCGCATTCTATGGCATGCGTGATAATTACAATACTTGATTCTGGATGTAGTGTCATTCTTTAAGGAAAAATATTGTAAACTCTAGGAAAATTGTGAAGGTACCTATTTAGAGGAGATACAATACTTGGTAATTAGAAACATGGAAAATGATTTTATTGCTATGATAAAAAAGGTGGAAGAAGTTGAAGAGAGAATGATGAAGAGTCAAGAAGAATTAAGGTCACAGTTAGTTAAAATCATGGAGTTGATGATATTAGTTAGCAAAGGGAAGGATCAAGTAAGAGGCTTAAGTTCTTAAACCAGAGATGCTGACCTTAAGGGAAAATCTACTAAGTCTATGAATGCTGCATGGGTAGACAATGCAATGCCTCTTATTCGAGTGTCTTAAACACTACCTTATGTTAGAATTACTTCTACGGTGCATAGATGCCTGGAAGTTGTAGTGCCATAAGTGATTATCGATAAGGAGTTAAATTTGGAACAACTTTAATGAACTCATTAGTCCTTGATCTTGATGAGTTTACTAAAGCTAGATAGGCTTATGATGAAAGCATCTAAGCATGCTAAAAAGGAATAGATGTAGTTGCAAGTCATAGAGAAGAGATTAAGAGCTATAGAAGGAATAGATAAGTTTGGAGTGGTAGATGCTAAAGAATTAGGATAAGTATCTACGTTGGTTATTCCATCGAAATTCAAGGTGTTGAATCTTGAAAAGTATAATGGCACCACATGTCTCTCTGCCTGTATAAGAAAGTATTACTACAAAATAATAGGGTATAAGAGTAATGATAAGCTACTGATTTACCGCTTCTAGGATAGCTTAACTAGAGTTGCTACTAGATGGTATGTGGTGTTAGATAAGGCTAAAATTTAACCTTGGTCAAATTTAGCTTAGGCTTTCTTGGAGTAATACAAACATGTTATAGATTAGACACCAGATAAGTTATTATTATAGAACATGGAAAAGGAATTTGATAAGACTTTTTGATAGTATGCACAGAGGTGGAAGAATAAAGCTATTCAGGCGCACCCATTAGGGACCAAAAAAGAGATGACAATTTACTTTTTAGAAACATTACATGCTCATTTTTATGATAAGCTTATAGGGAATGCCACTATAAGTTTTGCCTATATGGTTATATTTAGATATATAATTGAAAGGTAATTAAAAGTGGAAAACTCAAAGAGAATAAAGCACCAAGTGCCAAGGAAGAAGAGGTATCCAAAAGTGAGGAAGATGAAGTTCCAGTTTTAATCTATGATATTCATGTGGATAGTGTTGTATCAAATACTTATCCAAGTTACTATTCATAAGCAATCCCTGTTATATTTAGCTCAACATTTGTGCCTCCAAGTACATATGTTGTTCAGCCCAAAAAGTTAGCAAGAGACCATAAAGGGCAAGGTAGATAGGATAAGACCCCTACAGTACCCATTCGAATGTCATACACAAAATTCCTTCCTTAGCTTATCCAAGATCAGTTGGTGCCGCCAATGGTGTCTGATTCTTGAAAGTCATCTTACTAAGAGAATTGTGATGCTGGTGTCACTATGGCTGTGATGTTGGAGTTTCAAGCCATTCCACGAAGGAAGATGGGCCATTAAAGAAGCTGGTATAATAGTTGGTCAAAGTTGATTTATTGAAGCTTGATAGGGGAAATTGAATCAATGAAGTATGTGAAACAAGATGTATAGATTTTGGCAAATGGTAAAGGGGTTTAATTGATTTATTCATATATTCTATAATGGAAACTTTTGTATCAAGGTTGGCATTTTAGTGTGAAAATGGCAAAATATTTTCTAAAAAAAGAATTTATAAGAAACATAATAATGGACAATCTCAAGAATATTGATCGTTATTTTTATGAATGAACCTATACCTCAACATTCATTTTGTAAACTTTTTCATGAACACTATGATTGCCTAAAAGATCCATAATTTTAGGGAATTGGTTTCAAATTTCACCAGCCATGATTGCTTTGAAATAGCCAATAATGTGAATGCCTCGACATGGTTTAAGAATGATAGAACAAATTTTTATGATTCATGGATTCCTTTAAAAATTGAGCAAAATGGATATTCTAGTAAATGTTTTAATACTATGGTAATTGGGCTAGGATCGTGCTAAAATCTATTTTCCTTACTGGCCTTAGAAAAGTGAACCTTTTAGTTATTGTTCTTAAGTTACCCAAAGACAGAAACTTCCTATCAGTTGAATATAGGATGCCTTAGGTATACTTTGATTTTGATATTCCAAAATCCTATTAGTGATTAACTAAAAGGTGACACATCCATTAATAAGGAGAAAAAAAAGAATTAAGTGTGAATTATAGAGACGAGAAAAAGAATAAATTAAAAAAAATGAAAATAAAATGCAACATCATGTAATTAGGATGCTTAGGATTGTTTGAAACCTATTTCTTGAAACTTTTCAGCTCGTGTAGTTATGCTTGAGATGACAAATGGCCTTCTTTCATTATCTTTTTTTAAATATAGAAATTATTTCCCCTTCTTACCCCTTTTAAGCCTAATGAATGGTTTTTTTCTATGAACCCTGATCAAGGATCACCCCCAAATTGGTGAGCATGGAAAATGAAAATCTCTTTGGAAAATGAAAAAGCCTAACAAATTGGGGCAAAGTCAAAGTGGACCATGTTTTCAAAATCTAGATTCCTCACATAAAAGGAAAAAGAAAAGAAAAAAAAAGACAAAAACAAAAGCAAAAGCTCAAAAAGAGCAAATCAAAAGAAAAAAATGAAAAAGGGAAATAGATGAGGAAACAAAATATAGTTCAAAAAAGGTAGAAGTGATGGAAACCTTCATAAGAAGAAATGATCCTTCATCTTTTCACCCTTAAATACTTGATTTAAGCCTATATATCCTTTTTTTCTAAACCTCAAAGCATTGCCTATGTTATATACATAGCAAAGTTTATTTTGATCAGGTATGTCTATTTGAGTTGATAAGCCCATTCTTCAGGAAATTATCTTTTAAAGAGATTTTGAATATTCTTAAGAGTATAATAAAAAAAGAAAAAAAAGGAAAAAAAAGGAAAAACTTTATCTCTAAGGTGAAAACTTAAGAGTAGGCAGTCTAAAGCAAAACAAGAGAATTTTTGGTATCACCCACAGGATTAACGAGATTTTGTCAAGATGAAAGAAACCTAGGGACACATAGAAATCCTAAAATAGCCTAAGATGTTAATTTTCATTTGGAGGAACTAACTTAAACTATTAGATCTTTTTACCTTTTCCACATTGAACCTTTAACCCAGACCTCGTTATGGCCTATCTTAGTGCCAATTGGGTTATTAATGAGGGAAGTTTATGAAAATATTGATATTGTTTGATTCATAAGGAATCCATGTTTTGTAAAGGCTAATCCATTTAGAAACCTATGATGTAAGGAATATTTCACTTTTATGAAACTATCTTGGACAAATCAAAGTTTTTTTATGCAAAATGCTTTAAAAAAATTTGCAAAAGATCAAATTACCATTCAAGAAATTTCCTAGCAGTGAAGTATCAATCTTTTAGAGATTGAATATTATATGCTTTGGGTGCAATGTTTTTTAAACTCAATTTTTTTAAATAAGTGTTTAAGCAAATGCATTTTACAAACAAGTGTTTGCTTTAAGAAATTTGTCTCATGAATAGAGGCAAAAGTTCTCTTAAATGTAGGCAAAAGATTATGAGGAATCGTGTTTCCTAAATGAAAATAACTTAAAAAGAAAAGCTAGGGCATGGATTTTTGGTTAAAGTAGGGAAGACATTGAGGACATGGTAGATGATTGGAAAATGATTGATCTCTTTTAAAAGATAAAGAGATTAAGGTGCCTTTTTAGAAAGGGATTTGATAAGAAACTTTGATCCAACCATGGGCATATTTGAAAGTGTTGATATTTAGGACAAAAAATGAATGAAATGAATTTTGATCAGTTCATATCATGAGACTAAAAAGAAAATTCTTGAGAAATATTGATGGGTTTGAATTGATAAAAAGTCTTACCTATAATGAAACCATAAAGGAAAAGTGGTTTAAGAAGATAACATAGCTAGCCTGTTAGAAGAAGTATAGACTTAAGGTATTAGGATTTCATGACATTTGTTTGCATACAATACATGGCATCACATGATTAAGTCTGTGGCATTGCATAACAGTCTTAGTGTGCATTGTATTACATGTTTAAGGGAGATTTTAAACTGTGATAAAGATAAATTTCTCTAAGGATAGTCTCTAAGCCTATCTTGAGGACATGTTGGTGATTTTATAAGCCTCTCTTTAGGATGTTTTAAGAGATGACACAAGCCTCTTCTTGAGGAGTGCTTATAGATTTTATAAGCTTATTTTTTAGGATATTTTTAGAAAAATTTTAAAAACCTCTTCTAAAAGATTCTTTTAGAGATTTTTGTAGTCCCCTTATTGAGGATGTGTTTAGAGATTTCCTAAGTCTTGAGGATTTTTTAGAAAGATTTTAAAAGTTTCTTCTTAAAAATGTTTTCAAAGATTTTTATAAGTTTCTCTTGAGGGTGTGCTCAGAGATTTTAGCCTCTTCTTAAAGATGTTTTTAGAGATTTCATAAACCTTTTCTTGAGATGTGTTTGAAGATTTTACAAGCCTCTTCTTGAGGATGTGTTAGAAATTTCACAAGCATTTTCTTAAGAATGTTTTAAGAGATTTTAAAAGCCTTTCTTGAAGATGTTTCAAAAGATTTGATAAACCTTACTTGAGGATATTTTAAAAAATTTTCCTAAGCTTCTCTTAAGGTTATTTTCCAAAAATGCTATAAGCTTCTTCTTGAAGATGTTTTCAAGGATTTTGCAAGCTTCTTCTTGAGGACATTTTCTATAGTTTTTAAAAGCCTTTTCTTGAGAATGTTTTAAGAAATGTCTTTAGTTCTTTGGTTTCACCCAAACCATTTTTTTAAACCTTAAATTTGTCTAGGTTGTCTTTAATCTGGTTTAGTTCAGGCTATTTCTTTAAGTCTTGGTTTCATCCAAACCAATTTTTTTTGTCTTGGTTTCACCTAAGGTCATTCATTTCACCTGAGGTTGTTCATTTGAATCATGGTTCTGCTTAAGGATTTTTTTTTTGGTTTCGGATGAGTTATTTTTACTATTGGTTTTGTCTAAATTACATTTTGATTACTAGCTTTGTTCAGGAAATTATTTAAAAGGAAGATATCTTTAGTGGTTTCCATGAGAACAAAGATCATTTCCTAATTGACAATACCACAGGTAATATCATTCCTTCCCAATGAGTCAACCCAACTTAGTTTGTACTCAAAGAGGAAAAAGAAAAAAAGTTTAGTCTATTTGGTTAGGTAAAAAACAAACAAAATTGGCACCTTGTAAAGAGTTTAATCCCTATAGAGAAGAACTTTTCCTTTTTTCCATTTCACTTGGTTATGTGGAAGATCGATGTCATTGTGTTTGAGTTAGCTTCATTTGATTAAGTAAAATGGAAAGTGAGGGTTTTTTTTCTTTTTTTTTGTGAGCTTTATTTGGTTAAGCAATAGATTAATGGAGTCAACTATCCTCTTCATTTGGCTATATGGAAGGTCAGTGAAGTAGCATTTAAGTCAATTTTTTTCAATGAGGCAAAAGATCAATGTGGATTTTTTTTGTCAACTTTACTTGTTAGGCAGAAGATTAATGAAGTTTATGGTCCTACAAAAGGTCAGTAAAGTCTTTTTCTTTTGGTTAGGCAGAAAACCAATAAAGTAAGCAACATGTCAATCCACTTTATTTAGTTAAGGAGAAGACCAATAAAGTCAATGCATTCTTTTAATTTTCTTGTTAAAGTCTAATATGTTTTGTTAGGTAGAAGACTAGCAGAATTGGGACTTCATTAATTAGGCAAAAGGTTGATGTGGATTGATACTTCCTTCGCATTTAGATTTGGCATAATAGTTAGGATATCATAGGTGTAAAAAAATTTCTACATGTAGAGGGTTTATTAGGACCCATACAAAATCGTGTCTATTTAGTCTCTGTGTTGTTTCTAAGTTCTCAGCAATAGCTAAAGAGGAACACCTGTAGACACCCTATCTTGTCTAGGCTAGTAGTTAACTTTTTTCCTTGTTTTAGAGGCCAAATGGAATTTTCTTGTTTTAGACCTTTTTAGATGAGTTATAGATGATACAAAGGTCTAATTGAGGGTTTAGTTTGTTCTTATGAGGTTAGTTTAACATAGTAAGGCATCTAAGCTTAGTTGTCCAATTTAGGGGGTTGATGCTGGATTTCAAAAAATAGGACTCAGTTCCTGAAAATTTAAGAATGTTAAAAGTTGACTAATATAAGTCATTTGGTGATTAGAGTAGTTATTAATGACATTTGGTGAAAAATAGACTTGTTTTAAAAGTCATAATCAATAGTCAACATAGTGGCAAAAGTCAATTGCAAGCAAAGTCATCTATAAAAAGTCAACTTATAGCTTATAGCTAGTTTTGAAATCGGAAGACTTTTATAACTCAGATTTTGAAATTGATTACATCAAAATAAAATTGAACATAGATTTTAAGTTAAGAAGGTGTAATTGGGGCAGGGTCCTGAAATGATCATAGGAATTTAAAAAATCAAGAATTCCTAAGGCTAAATCCAAAAAGTCTGATGTAGACACATTATTTTGCTCAAGGTTTAATTGATTTTTTCTTGGTTTTAGGGCAAAATGAAATTTTCTAGTTCTTGATCTTTCTAGATAAGTTATAGATGATAAAAAAGTCCAATTGAGGTTTTAGTTTGCTTTAGTGAGCTTAGTTTAATGTAATAAGGCATCTGAGCTTAGTTGTCTAATTTAAGGGGTTTGTGTTATATTTTGAAAAATCAGTGCTAGGGTCTCAAAAATTTGAGAATGTCAAAAGTTGACTGGTAGGAGTCTCCTAAGGTGATTAAGTGGTTATTGATGACATTTGGATGAAAAAGAGGCCTATTTTAGAGGTTTAAATCAAAAGTCAACTATAAGCAAAATCAACTATAAAAAGATAACTTTTTAGCCTATAGTTATATTTTAAAACTGGAAGAATTCTACAATGTGATTTCAAAGTTGATTACACCAAAATCCAATTGAAGATAGGCTTTACATCGCAATCAGATCCGATCATGAAAGGAATTTAGCACTTTAATAAGCCGAAAATTCCTAAAAACTTAATCCAAAAGGTCCAGGATAAAATATTTTACATTTTTCTAGAGAATGTCATTAGGGCACATTTTTATTATGGGAAGGAACACTTAATTGCATTTTTACATGTGCACATCATGGTCCATCAAATGGAATAAAAATTTATACAAGATTAATGAAGGAATTTAGTCAGGGTTGAATTCAACATGTGATTAATGTGCTAACTTTGTTCATTTATTCATGATGCTATGATATGTTGATTTGATTTTGAGCTAAGATTTATTCATTTCATGTTGTTCTAAGTGTGATTATATGATCAATTGTTGAAATTTAGCTTGAAATCTTGTTTAATGAGCTTGATTTAGGCTCGAATGAAATGAAACTTCTAGACCTAAGTTTTGGCCAACTTAAATTCTTAGGGATTTGATGATTCAAGCTTAGTTGAGCTAGGTTTTGCTGATGTTGATCTAAATTCTTGAAGTTTATATGATGAAATCATAATTTCCTAGCTTGATTAGATGTTTAAACAAGAGAAAATGGAAAAAAAATAACAAGTTTGGCTAGCTTAAAATTATAGGCATCTAAGCTTAATTATTTTAATTTCATATAATCTTCCTAATTAAAGATAGTGTGAGCTGATTTGAGCTTAAACCTAGTTGAATAGAACTTAAACTTAGCGAAAAATGATGAAATCATTAGTTTTTAAGCTAGTTAAAGTGTTTGAATAAGTTAAAAAACTCCATGTAGGTTCAACTATATTGATTTCTTAATGTCCTTGAGTAGGCTTAAAAATTATTGATGTTTAATTAGTGAAACTAGATGAATTAAGTTAGGTTGAACTTGGGTAAACTAGAATTTATTCTTAATTGATTGAATTTAAAAGTTTACTTGTTTAATTGAAGAGCTTAAATGGTGAAAAGCATGAATTTATTGTTAAACACCCTAATTAAATTAAATCTAAGCTTGTTTTTTATGCTTGATTGTTGAACGATGAGAATTGATGAATAGATGAGCATGATTATATTTGAAAGCATTCGTCCATGTTGATTTTTTGGTAATAGAATCTGTTTTTGTAAATCTTTGGATATTAGAACCTTAAGATAGTATTCTATATGTTTGATTAAATGCATGATAAGATGTTTAGGTTGAATAGAGACTGTTTTTTCTCATAAATGTCCCCCAAGTCACTTAATCAATAGGTGAATCAAAGTTTGGTTTTGTTTAATAAACTTTTTAATGAGAAGCTTGGGGATATTAAATAAAATAGCTTGAATTAAAGCTGATTTAGAGTAACTTTAAAATATTTTTAAGTGTTTTAAGTGTGCTTGAATAAGTCTAAACTTAGTGAACCTTAAAGTGAGTCAATAGGTGTTGTTTAGGTGAAGTCAAATTGTATGGTTTACTGTCACTTAGCTACTAGTTTCAGCACCTAAGTATGTGCATTAGTGTGCTATACACTTGCTAAGAATAAATAATAGTGAATAAAAATGATAAAATTAGAACTATTCTCGTGACTCTGAATCATATTGCCAATGTTGAAAAACATGTATCTAGGTGTTGGCACTTAGGAGTCCTTGTTTTTTTTCTCATATATGACATTTATAGATTTTGTTTGGCCTCATTGCTGGACATTCAAATGTTTAGAAATGTGTTTTAAAAATGTAACAAAAGGCTTTGCCATCATGAGTCGAATAAGAACTATTGTTGCAGTCCAGCACTATGTCTTGGGGAAAATATATTTTGATTAAGTTAAAGGCCTCGTTAATTTTTGCGTGTAATTTTCCCATAATCATCATTGATGGGCTGCCTACAAGCTGTTGAATTATTAGATTTTGTGGTTGGATGAATACAGTAAAATCCCGAAACATGAGCTATTTGCATGGCTTTGATTCAATGCTTGATCAATATTACAAACTATTTTTTTTAGGATAATCATTTTTGTGTATTTTCTCATATTTTTAGATAAAAGTAGAATGAATAAGCTTTCCAAGAATGTACGGCTTGTTCAATGGGTATTCTAAACGAATCATGAAGAAATTTTGGAAGGCTGGCTGTTTGGACATATCGTGTGATGCAATAATGTCCTAATAAAAATTTTGTGTGATAGCCTAAACGATTTTGTGGCATTCTTTGAATATTTTTAGGTTGAAGTATAATGAGTCAGCAGTTATTGAATTTGATTTGGTGATTTTATGTGATAGGAATAATCTAGAATAAATTCAGAGAGCTTGAAAGATTAAATCTATCCTTATTTTAGTTCTCTTCATATTTTGTGTCCACTATTCTGAGACATGTAGATGCCTCGAAATTGATTCAGAAAGTCATGATGTGTGTGAATAGGTCTAGGAGTGTCCTATAAAAGGTCCCTAGTATCTCACATTAATATTTCCATATTGATTTAAATAAAGTTGACTTTTAATATTGTTTCCAAAATTATGAGTTTCTTCAATTTGGTCCAAGTGTGCTATTTATTTCTTTTCAATTGAGTCAAAATTGGTAGAAAATACTGAAAATGGTGTCACTAAGTAAGTTTTTCTGGAGTCAATCATCTTTGTGAAAATTTTCCTTCTTAAATGATTTTTGCTCCAAATTAATTATAAATTTGAGCTAGTCTCAGTAAAAATTTTAGGATAAATTTTTATTGGTATTTGTTTGATTTTGATGAATAAAAGGGGGGATTATGATTAAACATATATGATTGAAATTGAGAAAAAACAAATTTGTATATGTATGATTAGTTGGTACCAATTATTGGGCATTATGAGAAGGATAGAATCCTTATTTATGGTGTAACTGACTCTCAAGCCCAATTTTATAGATCTCTGGTAAATGCAGATCATAAAATCGTTCCTTTAGAGTTTCATAACTCTTTAATGAATAGCTTTAATAACTGACAGATCATACCTATAGCCAAAATAGATCGTTGGTGACACTTTAACATAGTCACTCTTGTATTTCAGTATGGCAAGTTCAAATGAGCGATTTGTTTGATTGGCTAGGGCTTTACGATGATTCAAAATGTTATCTACTTTGATATATTGAGGTTCGTATCTCGATATGTTACGACATTTAGGATAGGAAAGTTTAGATTTTTTTGAAGAAAGTCATTAAGGCACATTTTTACTATAGGAAGAAACATTTGATTACACTTTTACATATGCACATCATGGTTTATTGAATGGAATAAAAAGTTGTACATAAATTAGTGTAGGAACATGGTTTGCTGAATTCAACATGTGATTAATGTGCCAATTTTGCTTATCTATTCATTAATGGCATAATTGTAATTTTCTCTAAAATTAGTTAGATGGTTAGTGATTAAGCTAAGACCACCTATGGGTGATTAGAGCTTAAATCACCAACTTAGAGCCCTATAAATAAGGGTGATTAGCCTTCATTTAACAAATTTTAATCATTTAGTAAATTTTAAAAAATCTAAAATTTTTTTCTCTTAAGCTCTTGTCATCTTTGGATAAGGATCTAGCTTGAAGCATGTATAATCTCTAGCTTTGCTTTTTAATTTCAAGTTAATTAGCATGTTTTGATGATTGATTCATGCTTTCTATGTTTAATTAATGACTCAAACATGATGTATTCTTGCTCTATGGTGTTAGGCCACTTTGGATCATGATGCCATGATTTGTATACTTGATTTTGAGCTATGATTTACTTGATTTCATGATGTTCTAAGTGTGATTACATGATCAGTTGCTAAAATTTAACTTGACATCATGTTTAATAAGCTTGATCTAGGTTCGAATGAAATGAAAACTCTAGACCTTGTCACAACATAGACCAAATACGAATCTTAACCAGCTCGACATATAAAGAGGGTGTACCCCTCATTCCTTTATATGTCTACCTATCACTATATATATCATTATCTTTTATTTGTAAAAGGCCATACATTATTATTTTTTCCTATTTAGGGATTGAGTCACTGAGATAAATCATTCACTGGACTTAACCCTAAATAGTCATTACAAAATGGCGATTTATTTTGGAGTTGCTACCAATCTATTTTGGTTAGGTGAGATTGATCACCCATCAAAGTTCGTATTTTAAAGGTTAAAAAATCCTAGAAAACAAATTCCAAGGTCTGCACTCACACCAGAGATTGTATGAAAAGGTCCGAGAGTTGGTTACAATCATAAGTAAGGATCGATCCCTCTTATGAAGCCTTGTAATCGGTACCTTATTAATCACATGTTAACTTAAATTTTGATTTTTTATTCAATATTAATATTTGATATTTAATTATAATTCCTATATCTCAAAATTTTCCAAATTCTAAATTTATTATTTCATTAAAGAAAATCAAGTTTTTAATATTTTGGAAAATCAAAAGATATTTCACACCCTACCCAACTGGAAAGCTAGGAGAATACAAAAAGTTTTAAAAATTAAAATATCTTTTACAGCCCACTGAAGGGTCGAAAAATTGTGAAAGGTTTTATTTTTTTTAAAATTATTGAAATCTAGATTTTCATTTTGAAAAGGATATCTCTTTATTAAAATAATCCATAGGATCCTTCTCATATACTAGGAGACATTCCATAAACTTCATTAATTTGGAGATATTACCTTAATTTTAAAAAATTTTGATTTTATGAGAAATAGTAAAATTTATCCTAAGCCCCCTAATGTACACCATCGACATAGAAGTATTCCAGTGACCCTAAAGAACTGAATAGCATCATAAATGAACGAACCTATTTCTATTGCGCACCTTTGACATATAAGTATCCTTGTGATCACTTTAGACTTGGTTCTAAGGCAAATTACTAAAATGCCTCTGAGATTTACTTTCGATATATCCTGATATCCTGAAGGACTTGATATCATTATAAAAAGACGAATCCATCCCTATTATGCACCTTCAAGATAGAAGTATCCTAATGATCATAAAGGACTTAGTTATAAGGTAAATTCCTAAAATACCGTTAAAATATACCTTTGACATATAAGTATCTTGGTAACTCTAAAGGGCTAGATAATGATATAAAATGGCCATTTTTTACCCTTGATGGGTAATGTAGACATCAAAATTGGCCTAAAATGAAAAAATTGCTAATAGGTCCTTAAGTTTCTCAATATTGCATTTTAACCCTTCGATGGCTAAAAATGATAGAAATATCCCTAAAATGACCAAAATACCCTCAATGGGAAATATAATGTGCGAAAAGACCATTTTAACCCTAAAATGCAAAGATTTTCTAAATGATCTCTAAACTTTTTTAACTTTAAAAAGTAGTCCTATCATCAAACAAACATCACAAAACAACATAAAACACATCAAAATTAACATGGAAAAGATTTTAAATATCATGCAAAGTGTTCGACCAAACACCCTTGGCTTTGGAAAAAAAATTGACTTTTGCAAACAAGTCACCACATGAAATAAATTACAAAATTTAACATCAAATACATCAGAATCAACATGGAAAAGTCATTAAAAATCACATGAAGCATTCAGCCAAATGCCATAGAACAATTTTTTAATTTTTACAAATACATCCCTAAAATTTTTAAAATTTCAGAAGGAATGCATGACACCTAAAGGTCTACAATGATTCATCCAAGCATGGATTACCTTGGAAAAATATTTTTCAATTTTTGCAATATGGTTATTAAACTTTCCATAATTGCAAAACAACCTAAAAATCAAAAACATCACCAAGTCATCTTTGATAAATTTGGCCAAGTATGGAAATAAACTTTGAAGGCCTTAAAAATTTGGAAAAATTATTTTTAGGCCCCTGCAAGTTTTAAACATTACCAAATGTCTAAAATATCACAAAAACAAGAAAAAAAATCCCATTAAAGGTCATCATCATATTTGGCTAGCCCTTAACAACAACCAAGACAAATTTTTTTCATCACATAATTTCCTAAATATTAATATAAATATATATCCTAATTTCTACTAAGCTTAAATATGCATAAAATATGATAAATCATGAACATATTAACATAAATCAACATGAAAATGCCAGGGAATAGCAAAAAAATACATACATAAGAAAATAGCATTATTTCTATCAACAAACATGAATTATATTAATGGAAATTAACTTATTGCAAATAAAAATAAATATAACAACAAAATCAACAAACTTTGATCATGGTTTTCATACTTGGCTTTTCAGCATGGATCAAAATCCAAGAGCTTACGTAGTCACAAAGCTCACTAAAAGGATGAGCATGGATGAAATCAAAAAAAGTCAAAAGCTTTCCTAGTGCATTTACCTAAACAACTTGAGAAATTGAAAAAAAATGTTTTTTTTGGTGATTTTTGGTTATGGAAACACCAAGCTTCTTATGAAACATCCTCCCCCTCTATTTGGTATATGTAGCTAGAAGAGCTCATGGCCAAATTCAACATGTGATTAATATCTTAATTTTGTTCATTTATTCATTAATGGCATAATTGTAATTTTACTATGTTAGATGGTTAGTGATTAAGCTAAGATCACCCAAAGGTGATTAAAGCTTAAATTACCTACTTAAAGACCTATAAATAGGGGTGGTAATCCATCATTTAACAACTTTTAATCATTTAGAAAATTTTAAGAAAATCTAGAATTTTTTTCTCTCAAGCTCTCATTATCAATGAAAAAGATCTAGCTTGGAGTAGGTATAATCTTTAACTTTTCTCTTTAATTTCAAGTTAATTAGCTTGTCTTGATGACTGATTCATGCTTTTTATGTATGATTAATAATTTGGCATTAATGTTTTCTTGTTCTATGGTGTTTGGCCACCTTAGATCATGATGCTATGATGTGTTGATTTTATTTTAAGCTATGATTTACTTGATTTCATGTTGTTCTAATGGATCACATGATCAATTGTTAAAATTTAACTTGAAATCATGTTAGATGAGCCTGATTTATGTTCAATGAAATAAAGCTTCTAGACCTATGTTTTAGGCAATTTAGATGCTTAGAAATTTAATGGTTTAAGCTTAGTTGAGCTAGTTTTGATGCAATTGAGTTGAATCTTGAAGTTTAGATGATTAAATCATAATTTTCTGGTTAGATTTTCAAACAAGAGCAAATGGAAAAAAAAAAGTTTGGCTAGCTTAGAATTGTAGGCTGTTAAGCCTAATTGATTTAATTTCATATAATCTTACTAATCTGAGATAATTTAAGCTGATTTGAGCTTAAACCTAGTTGAATAGAACATGAATTTAGTGAAAAATAATGAAATCATTAATTTTTATGCTAGGTAAAGTGTTCGAATAAGCTAGAAAAACTCCATATAGGTTTAGTAACAATGATTTCTTATAGTACTTGAGTGGGCTTTACATAATTAATGCTTAAATGGTGAAACCTAGATGAATTAAGTTGGGTTGAACTTAAGTAAGCTAGAATTTATATTTAACTGGTTCAATTTAGAAACCTATTTGCTCAATTAATGAGCTTAAATGGTGAAAAGCATGAATTGAATGTTAAGCATGTTGATTGAATTAAATCCAAACTTGTTTTCTAGTGCTTGATTGTTGAATGAAGAGAATTGATGAATAAATAAGCATAATTTGTTTAGAAGCATTCAGCCATGTTGATTTCTGGTGATAAAATATGTTTTGTATATGTTTAGATATAGCTTAGGATAGTATTCTATGTGTCCGATTAAATGCATGGTAGGATGTTTAGGTTGAATAAAAACTTTATTTTCTAAAAAAAAAAAAATCCCCTAAGGGCAAGCTTAGGTTCATTTAATCAGTAGGTGAATCAAAGTTTGGTTTTGTTGAATAAGCTTTTTAATTAGTATCCTAGGGATATTAAATAAAATAACTTGAATTAATGCTGAGTTGGAGCACCCTAAAAATATGTTTAAGTATTAAATGTGCCTAGTTGAGTCTAAAACTTGGTGAGCCTTAATGTGGTCTTTAGGTAATGTAGGTGAGTCATAATGTGTTATTTAGAGTCATTTTGATTGCTGGTTTCAGCACTCAAGTGTGTGGCATTGGTGTCATGCATTGCTAAGAATAAATAATAGTGAATAAAAACAATAAATCAGAATTATTCGCATGACTTTGAAGCACATCACCATTGTTTAAGAACATGTTTCTAGGCCTTAACATTTCAGAGTCTTTATTGTTTTCTCATCAATGACTTTTATAGATTCTATTTGGCCTTATTGCTTGACATTCAAACTTTGGGGAACATGTTTTAAAAATATGACAAAAGGCTCCATGATCACAAGTCGCGTAAGAGCTAATATTGTAGTCCAATACTATAGTCTCTAAAAAAAGATATATTTCGATTAGTTTTACAGGCCTTGTAAATTTTTTATATATTTCTCGCAATCCTTATTGATTGAGCTACATGATAGGCCATTGAATCATCCAATTTTGTGATCGGACGATTACAATAAAATCCTGGAACAAAGTTGTTCACATGGCTTTGTTTCAGTGACTAATTAGTATTACAAACTATTTTTAATGAGATTATTCATTTTTAGTGTAAGTTTCTCATATTTTAATTAAATCTAGAGTGAATAATTTTCCAAGCATGTATGGTTCATTCAGTGGGCATTCGAAATGAATCAAGAAGAAAATCCAGAAAGCAAGCTGGTTAGACTTGTTATACGATGTAGTGGTGTCCAATTAAAAATTCACATGACGCCGCAAATGATTTTTTGGCTTTTTCTAATATTTTTAGGTTGAACATAGTGAAGCAGTAGTCATAAATATATTTTTGTGATTTTATGTCAGAGGAATAGTATGAAATAAATTAGGAGAACTTGAAACTTCAAATCTATTCCTATTTTATTTTTTCTTTGAGCTTATTGTCTACTATTCTGAGGCATTTGGATGACTCAGAATTGATTCAAGAAGTCATATTTAGAGTGTCAATAGGTTTAGGTGTGTCCTATAGAAGGTCCTTAGTGACTCACTTTACAGTTTCCAAGTTTAGTGAAATAAAGTGACTTTTTAATATTGTTTTCAAAATTGTGATTTCTTCAATTTAGTTTAAGTGTTATTTTTGTGATTCTTTTAAATGGAGTCATAATTGATAAAAAAAAGTTAAAAATAGAATAAATAAGTTAATATTATTAAAGTCAAGCATTTTTTGGAATTTTTACTTTTTAAATGATTTTTTCCCTAAATCAGTTGTAAATTTAAGCTAGCCCTAATAAGACTTCCTGGATACATTATTTTAGCAATATTTGTTTGATTTTGATAAAAAAAAAGGGGGATTATGATTGAACATACATGATTGAGATTATGGTAAAACAAGTTTAGATATATGTGATTAGTTGGTACCAAGTATTAGGTATCACTAGAGGGATTGAGTCTTTACTTGTGATGTACTTGATTCCTGAGCCCAGCTTTATAGATTTCTAGTATGTACAAATCATAAATTCGTTCCTTTAGAATTTCGTAACTCTTTAGTAAAGGTTTTAATAGGTGACTATAACCTCTATAGCCAAAATAAATCAGTGGCAACTTTTTAACCTACTTACTCTTGTATTTCAATTTTGGAGGTTCAGATAAGTGATTTGTCTAACTGGCTGGCACCTTACAATGACTCAAAGTATTGTCTACTTTGACATATTGAGCTTTGTATCTCGATACATTACAACACTAAGCTATTAGGGAGGATTTTTGGAATTACCAATAACACAGAATATCCTTTTAAAACAAATTAGTCAAATATTTTTTCGGTTGAAAATTCTTATATTTTACCATATTACCGATGTGTGTGGAAAATTTTATAGTTGTAGATGTTTAAATCATTTTCAATAAGTTTAAGTCATTGTCAATAATTAAATTTTTGTTATTTTTTAAGGAATTGTAGCTAAATATCAAAATCAAGAAACCAATTAACAATAATATTAAAGACAAATAAGTAACGATTAGAGGCATTCTGAGTGCTTTATCCTTCCTTACATATAATCGACTCCCAAATCTATTTTGTTTTTTCTTTGCTATTCAAAGCAGAATTTAAAAGTTTTCTTTAAAGGGTTTTCAATAATTTTAAATTTTTATGAAAAGACTAATTTTAATAGGTAACCAATCACACCTAACTAAAAAAGATTGATGTTGATTCTAATGCACAACCATTTCAAAATGACCAAGCATCCCTTTATTCAAACTATCGCGAATAGCTATATACATGCTTACCAAGATAGTCGAGTGAGCAATACATCTCAACAACCATTATTATTTTTTAAAAAAGTATTAACCATGTTATTTGATTTGTAATATCACTTGAAAATATCTATTTTTTTTGGATAAAGCTAGAAAGAAAACTATAACTCCAACAAATGTGTTGTCCAAGGCCAAAAAGATTGTAATGTTATTTTATCTATAGGTGGATTTAATTTTATTAGTAAATTGCCTTTTACGCTGTAATAGAATTCAAAATTAAATTTATATATAAAATTTTATGTAAAAAGCCATAGCCATTACAATAAAAGTTAAATTTATGCCAAAACCCAAAATAATCAAAGCTTTATACTATATACCACTCACCTTGCATTTGGTTCATTGAATTGAATAGTGATGGAATATTATCACATTATTGAATTGATTAAAATGGTGTTAAGTAATATGTGAGTAATAAGAACCAAATGATTATTTTACTCTTCAATTAAATAATAATCTTATATTTATAACAATTAAACTCACTTATAATCTTTTCTAAATTATTATTAATTTCTATAAATATTTTACTATATTATATAATTAATAATTATAAAATATTAACATGAAATGATATTTTTTTAAAATTATTTTGAAAATAATATACTAAAATGCTATTTAAATATATTTTATATTTTATTTAATATTTTCGGGTTGGATTTTTTTATCCTTAATTTAAATAAATGTAATTAACGGTCGTGTGATTAATTGCTAAATATTCACACCCTAATTATGGTGAATATATTAATGGCAAAAAAAGCTGAAACTATGGAAAAGTGAATGTCAAGTTTTACAACAATCTGTATTTAAATCATTAAGTCATGAAGGAAAAAAAGATAAAACTTATAGGTGGTCCTTGCTTAAGAATTTGTGGCCATGGTTATTAATTTCATTTTTGGTAAATTTTTGGGATTAAAGTGTTTTTTATGGTGAATTTTTAGTTTTACCTAGAATATTTTGTTTATGAATTGAAAACTGACCTTAGTCATACATAATATTTGAAGGAATTAAAGTTTAATTGCAGTAATCTAACTTAATATTGTAATAATTTCATTCAACTATTATTATTTTAGTAATTAATAATGACACTTCATAATTATAATTTTTGTATTATCAAAGTCAATTTTAGAGCAATTTTTAATCACCTCGAATGGTTTTACATTATCTAAAATTTCATACATTCATTATGTGGTTTAAAGATAAAAATTTTTAAAAAGAAAATGAAAAATAATTAGATGAAGAAAAGAGTTATATTAACTATAAAAATAATTGATAGCTTTTTAATTGAATGTTTGAACATTTTCAAAACAACATGAAATTTAAATTCTCTACAATGCCTAATGGTCCACAAAAACTACATCAACATGCAAAGCTGACAGTAAACAAATTAATTTTCTGGGTGATTGAAAAAATCCACATGACTTCCAATCCATTGAGGTGATTCCAAACCAAAAACAAAACCCACTTGAAAGATGGCTTTTCTAGAAATAAGAATTGCATTTTTCTTTTTATTTTAAATGAAGTGTGATCATTGAAACTTTTTCCATGTCTAAAGTTATCACAAGACCCTTTGAAAGAATATTTTATTTAAATCTTTTAATAGTTTTTGGAAAAATAAAAACATCTTATTTAAGTGATGTTAATCAAGCAAAACTTTAAGGGATGTCAACTAGTATATATTGTATTTATTTTGAAACATGTATTTGTAACTAAGCTTTTTGATTGGATAAATTATATTTTTTAAAAAAGAGTATGTCCATAGAAAATAGATAAACATAATGATAAAATTTATATAAAACATTTGAGTATGATTTTTTGTTTTCTTCCCTTTTAATTAATTTTAATTGAATCTCTACGTAACTAGAAATACTGAAATATTGGTATTTGACAGCTATTGCATCCCAATCGCGAGCAAAGGTTGAAAATGGTGGAAAAATAAGGAAAAAAAGAAAATTGTTAAAACAATTGAAAAAAATATTATCTATATATTTTGAATAAAGGTTAACAAGATTTTTTACTTATTTTTTACTCATTCATTAGACTATTTAACTAAACAAACATCTTTATCTATTGAACTCTTAGAATCTTCCCATTAATCAAGTTCTATATTCTACAAAGTCTTTGTTTGTGAAGTACTTATGGACAACAATGACCGGTAAAAATAGTTAATGTATGGCATCTTATGCTGATGATGCTAATATGTTGTGTGTTCAAATAAGTTTGTATTGGTACCATCGATTGAAATTTTTATATAGGTAAAAGGAAAACTACAACTCCAAGTAATTTATAATCCATGTTCAAAAAGATTATATGGTGCCATCAATTGAAACTTTTTATGGGTAAAAGGAAACTACAACACTAATTATCCTTTTCATGCTTTAATCAGATTGAGAATTAAATTTTTATTTAAAACTATATATAAATTAAGAGTCATGGCCATTGTAATTAAATACTTATGCTAGATATAAAATAGGTGGTCAAAACCTCTCAGAGTTGTGTTTCCTAATATGTACTTTTTACGTGGGGATCTCTTAATTCGTATTCAAACAAAATGAAGAAAAATAAAAATTGGTCATCTCTAGAACTTGCTTAAGACAACTGGTCAAAGAACTTTTCTCATAATTTTGTCCTAAGTGCCCATTAGTTTTCAAATTCATACATGAAACACCTACTTTTAATTGAACTAACAACTATATGACCATAGCATATTTTTTTTTATCTTTACTCTAATTTTTACCCCTATTTATAATAATTAATAGAAAAATCATTATATTTTTAAAACTATTTGATTACATATTTATTATTGCATTATAATAGATTTCAATTTGGTATATTAAATTATGAAGTATTCAATATGATATTTGAACTATGTTTCTTGTTACTATAAGAGACATTGTGAAACTGTGACATTGGTAAAGCATCTAAATTTACTAGATGATGCGGTGATATAAGACACATCTTTTGCCATTGAAGTTTATAGAATGTGCAATTTGGAATAAAAGAAATAAGAAATATAAAGCTAAATAACTAAGTCACTCCTTATAAACATATTTCTTACATTCATATCAAAATTTGATTTGAATGTACATGGCGAAGATAAGAGCTCGGCAGGACTTTTTTTTTCACCATTACATTTATTATCAGATACCTTTAATGTTTATTCTTCAAATCCATTTTTATGCTTTAGGATTGTTGTCTAATATATGTGTACTAAAGTTTGGCATAATAGGATGACAAAAGCATAAATTAAGACTGCACTCACACTTTAATGGATCAGCACAATCTGCTACTGTATTGCATGGAGTATTTATATTCCTTGCCTCAACCCCAACTTGCAAGTCTACAAAATTTTGACAATAACAAAAGGTTAAATATCACATTTAGCATTGTAAATTTATAACCAAGAAATTCAATGAGAGTTACTATATATCAACAAAAAGAAAGATACCAATTACAAGAATTAAGAGTGCTGCAAAGAAAATGAGCCTGAATAAGGACTTTTCCATATCTTTTTTAGTAATGTTAATTATCAAATACGTAAGACTACTTCTGTTCTCTATTGGATACAATTGCTTGAATTCTTCAAACTAGATATGCATATATAGGTGAAGCCATCATCTTAATAAGGTAAGTAATCTTCTTAAAAAGTGTAAAAGTTTTTTTATAAGATTAGATACTATTTTCAGATTTCCTTACCCTCTAGTGCTTCTCAAATATAATAAATATTTAGATCAATTAAGAGTTTTGATCCTATGAAATTGTTACCATAAGAGTTATCATTTAAAGTTAACAAGGGTTAATTACAATCATAAATAAAGGAAATGAATTTTTAAGAAACCATATTATGTCTATGACTTATAATCATCATGTTCTACTAGTTACACATTAAAGTACTTAATTGTTAGACTTAACGATAGATGCATGTATAGACACATCATTTGTCCGAGCCCCATAACAGGTTTTTCTTCTTGTTTTGATGTTTCAGTAGAAATTGCTCAACTTGTACCATCTAAAATAAACAATCGATATTAACAAAGCCCATTCAAAGGATTAGAATTGATTAGAATACCTAATTTTATGGAAAAGGTTGGTATATGTACTCAATTGAATAAATTAAAAATGTGCCAAATAACAAAAATGAAATAAAAAATAAAGCATTAAAGAATTAAAATGAAAAGTATAAACTAACTCAATTCAGCCTCCTAAACAAGATTGGATGGTCATTTAGAATAATCAAAGTCAAATTGGGGCCCGATTTTGAAAGTCAAACCAAAGTCAAGCATGGACTAGAAAGAAAACTTTTGAAACTAAAACCTCGAATAAGGTTAAGAAGTGAAATTGACTATACTCATTTGCAACAAAGGATCCATTGTAGGGCAAGGTAATATTCTAAATCCATTGAAGCTTAGGAAAGGCTTCATAAAAAAAAATTAACCCATAAGTCAACAAAAAGTGATAGTCAAAGTACTTGAGGCAAAAGGTTAACTTTCAAATTTAAAAGATAAAGTGTAATAATATGCCCCGGGGCCAATTAAATTAGTTGAGGCATATATAAGTTAATAATGAATGCTAATCACTTATGTTAATGATTCAAGGTTTTCCTTTATGTTAGTAGCGTGATTAATAATCAATCAAGCACTAATTGGATGAAGCCCATGGAACATAACGGCCTCACAAAGTTAGTAATAAGTTACGATGATGAGATCCTTATACATCAAAGTTATATTTTTGAAAACATTCCTAGTAATCATATTGTCAAGACAGAGCATCGACAATGTGCAAAGACTAGTATATGCTAAGCCTCTATGCATTTGATGCATGTAACTCTTTGATCTCATGGAAGTTGAAGCACAAAGATACATGGGGATAGCTATGGGTGCTTATTTTATGGAAATAAGTTCACTGAAAATGGCCTGTATAAGAACTCCATTTGGTATAATTCACTCAAGTGTTTATGGAATATGTTCTTATGTGCCAGTCATGTATATCAGTCGTCAGACTTGTGATTCCAGGTCATCTCGTATGAAGAGTGTCATACTTTACTTTATCTAAATTAGGTCCACAATGGATGGATACTTAAAGTAAGGTATGTTGGGTATGACATGAATCAAATGGTGGATGAATGAGTGATCTAGATAGGATTCACCCCTTCAAGTGACATTAGAGACATATTTCATATGTTCTTAGCTTTGGTTAACTTGATAAAGTCATTAGCTAACGCCCGATGAGTTTAAGAGAAATTGTTTCTCTAAATTCATGAGGTTAATTAAAAACTGCAAGAACTAATATGGATTGATACATAAGTAGACATTACACCATGCACATGGTCTTTTCAAGATATCAGCTAAAAAGACCAAAATACACTAAGAGGTTGGTTGCTGAAAGGTCTCTTAAAAGGTTATATTGATTCTTTATGTATACCGGGTGGCCATGATGCCTTGCTAGAGGCCAATATTGGTCTAAAAATATAAACACACTAAATTAGGTAATTATATTTACTACCATTATCATGGAAGCCTAATAGGTTACATTCAATAAAATGATCTATTTGATTAAAATGAGATTTAATTAAGTACAACTTAATTAAAAAAAGATATAATGAGGAGGATTAAATTGAATAAGTTCAATTAAGAATAATTTAAGACATAAATTAGATTTATGAAATCTAATTAGAGATGTCCAAATATGGCAATAAAGATAAGAATGTGTTATTAAGATAAATTTTTTTTAAACATGCTTTTATGGATATTATTAAATAAACTCAAATAGTATTTGATAATTATTTGATAATTATTTAATTAATTATTTAATAATATTTACATGAAGTAAAATTATTTTACTTAGGTTAAAATTTTAATTATAAATTAAATTATCTAACATGTAAATTAAAGAGGTTGAGCTAAAAGCTCTAATTAGCAAGTTAAGAGAGTTTAGTTGTAAACTACTCCAAGTTGGGCTTGCTAATCGGCTTGGCATGTAGAATAACCATCCTTGGTGTGCTATTAGGCTAAAATATTAATATTTGGGCTAAATCTTAGAAAATCTAATTAAAATAATTTTATCTAGGCTTTAAGAAATACTCCAAAATGGGGCCCACTTTCTGGGTATATTAGTAATGGGCTCCATTGGCCCATTAGTCAAGCCTAACCTAGCCCAAGGACTATTTAAATACATTATTAATGGTTTTCTTTGATGCTTTTAAAAGCATCAAAGAAATCCTAGGCACTATTTTTAGACTTTCATGAGGGGTTTGGTGTAACAAGTTTTCTAAGCTTACTTTGCATTTTCATGATTTTTTTGAGTGTAATTGAATTGTTCTTGTATCAATAAAATTAAAAATATAATTTTTAAGCGTTAAGAGATTAATTTTTCACAAAAGTTGTGAAATTAGCCAAATCCCAAAATCCCATTTTCTTTGAGCCTGATTGTGTAAATTTGCATCCAAGGTGATTAAAAAGTGTTTTCATCATAACAAAAATATGGAAAATTAGTTTTTCTATCCTACTAGAATCAACCAAAATTAAGAATTATGATTTTTGGATTCGTTTATTGGTATTGTGCATAATAACTACTTCCCTAAAGGTGCCTTAGCGTAATCATAGTTTTTCAATGGTCTGAAATTATTTTTGATCATAATGAAAGTATAAAATCAGTTTTTAGTCTAAAAAAACCAACCAAAATCAAACTTTGGGACTCTGGATTTGTTTGCCTACATATGTGAAAAACAACTATTTCCTTGTATAGTTATTTTTTTTTTTTTTATAGTGCAATAAGCATGGGAATTATTCTTGAATCACATCAAATCTAAACCTGTTGGTGATATCTCTTTTGGTTAAGGCATAAAAAGCCTTCTAGCTAACATCGGAGAACTATCGAACCTCATGAAGGCCCCAATAGGCATTTGTATGGATCACTATTAGAGGCAAGACACTTAGACTATTTTTGGCCTCAAGAAAAGATTTTACTAATTGACCCATGGTGCATTCATATAGGGATCAGCATGCTTAGAGTTAGGAGTCTCTAAGCAGATTTGATTTTGACATATCAATGTTTTTAAATTGCAATCTGATTATATGTACATATCTTCCTAAAGATCTTGAGGAAATTCAGGTGTTTTTTTATTTAATTTCACTGTGCATGTTTAATTCTGATTACATTTTTATGCTTATATTAATATGCATGAGCCCGAGATTTCTATTCTTGGAGAATTCAAAATTCAAAATTGATTAAATCATAATGAAATTGAATATGAAGTGAAGAGCAACATGATGCAATAAAGTTCACTTTTAAGCAAGAACCTCGAAAAATAAATTCCTAGGGTCTTAATCTAGAATCTCAGATCTATTAAGCAATCTTTAGCAATATTAAGCCTTTAGCCTTTCAAAATTTCACCTTCATGTTCTAAATCAAAATTATGCTTTTATAGCCAATCCCTATGAATTAAACCTTTTAAGACTATTTTTAAAGAAAAAATCAATTTTTCAGGCTAAACCCTTTAGTAGAGCCCCTAATAGTCTATAAAAACATTTTTTAGCCCTTAAATTCTTTAATCTTCTCCTTAATGAAGAATTAAGCTTTAGTAGGACTTTAACATTAGGTCAAGCCATTAGTGCCTCTCTTTAGTCACATTTTTAGGCTATTGTTATCTTTTGTCTAAAGTTACTAGGATCTTTAGCAAAAACAAAAACCTTTCACTTGGTTCATAAAAATTTGAGTTATGGCTGTGAAAAATGTTTGAATACTTTTCTCATGGTATTCAAATGCCTCATTTTCAAATTACCTAAAGGCGTTAGCAAAAAATCTGATTACCCTTTACTATGGTATTCAAACATTTTCTTCTTCTAAGTAGAAAGTCCTTACCCATACTCTCTCTAGATCCAATTTAAGTTTCTTCGAAAGTATCAAGTATTCTTATGGATGTTTAGATACTTTCCTTTGAAAAAGGAAACATATATTTAACAAAAGTCCTAATTTAATCCATTTCATTCATTTAGTTGAAAACAGCTTTCACTTTCTTTAATAATAATAAAGCAATATTATGGGTTAAGGTACTTTTGGATCTTTTGCTAAGCTATTGTGGAGGATTTTAGGAATTTCCAAAAACATGGAATATCCTTTTCAAATAATTATTCAAATATATTTTTTAATGGAAAAATCTTATACTCCACAATATTACCGAGGGGTATGGGAAATTTTGTAGTTGCAGAAGTTCTGAGTCATTTTCAATAATGAAATTATTTTTGTATTTTTAAGGAATTGTAGTTAAATAAGGTAACTAAGTAACCAATTAACATCAAGAGTAAAGATAAAACATGACTAATAGGTATTGATTTAAGGGCATTTTGAGTGCTTTAACCTTCTCTACATATAATCAACTCTTAGCTCATTTTGTTTTTTTCTTTGTTTTTAAAGCATAATTTAAATGTTTTTAAAGGAATTTAATTAATTTTAGTTTTTGTGAAAAGACCGATTTTGATAGGTGATCAATTACACCTAACTAAAAAAGATCAATGATGATTTAAAAGCACAACCATATTAAAATGACCATGCATCCCCTTATTTAAACCACCACAAATGGATACATTCATACTTACCAAGATAGTCAAGTGAGAGATTGGTTATGACAAGAATTATTTTTTTTTTAAAAAAAGTATAAACCATTTTATTTGATTTGTAATATCACTTGAAAATATTTCATTTTTTGGGATATACATAGAAGGAAAACTACAATTCCAACAAATGTGTTGTCCAAGACTAAAAAGATTCAAATGTTATTTTATCTATATAGTGAATAAAATTTTATTAGTGAATTAATTGCCTTTTACACTATTGAGAAATCAAAATTAAATTTATGTATGAAAATTTATGTAAAGAGCCATAGCCATTATAATAAAAGTTCTATTATGTTAAAACCCCCCAGAAAAAAACAAAGCTTTGTACTATATCTAAAATGTGCAGTTGGAACCATTCATGTGACATTTGGTTTATTGAATTGAATAGTGAAGGAATACTATCACGTTATTTAATTAGTTAATATAGTGTTAAGGAATATTTGACTAATAAGAACAAAAAAGTTTTATTTTCCACTTCAATGAAATAATAATTTTATATTTATAAAAATTAAACTCACTTTTAATCTCTTATAAACTATTATTAATTTATGTAAATATTTTAAATATATTATAAATTATAAATTATAAAATATTAACATGAAATAATATTTTTTAAAATTATTTTGAAAACAATATACTAAAATGCTATTTAAAAATATTTATATTTTATTTTATATTTTATATTTGGGTTATTCAACCTTAATCTATATAAATGTAATCAATAGTCATGTATCTAATTGCTAAATATTCACACCTTAATTGCAATGAATATATCAATGGCAAAGAGAATTGAAACTTCAAACAAGTGAATGTAACATTTCGCAGCAATCAGTATCTAAATCATTGAGTGTAAAAGAAAAAAAGATAAAACTATTATTTCTCCTTAAAAATTTGTGGCCATGATTATCATTTCCACCTTTGGCAATTTTTTGGCGTTTAAGTATTTTTTGTAGTGAATTTTGAGTTTTACCTTGAATATTTTGCCTATAAGTTGAAATGTAACCTAAATCATATACAAGATTTGAAGGAATTAAAGTTTTATTATATTAATGAAAGGAAATTTCAGGCTCATGTATATGGATATAGGCATAAAAAATTAATCAGAATTAAACATTTGTAGTAGAATTAAACAAAGAAACACTTGGATTTCCTCACAATCTTAGAGAAAGATGTATATGTTATCGGACTGTAATTTAAAACATAAATATGATAGAAATCATACCTACTTAAGGCCAAAAGTAGTCAAGTGTTCTTCCTCTGACAGTGATTGACACAAATGCCTATTAGAGCCTTCATAAGGTTTAATGGTTCTCTGGTGCTAGCCAGAAGGCTTCTCAAGCCTCAACCAAAAGGAATTTTACCAATAGGTATAAATCAAATGTGACCTGGGAATAATTCCCTTATCCATTGTGCCTAAGAGAAGGAAAAACAGCTCCATAAGGAAGTAGATATTTTTTGAAGATACAAATAAAGGGAACTAAAAGTAGCAATTTTTTGATTGATTCGTTTAGGATATTAAACTAATTTTCTATCTTTCATAGTGATCAAAAACACTTTGAGATCACTTGGAATACCAATCAACGTAGAAGAGGCTTACAAAGGCAAGAATTTCGGGATTTGGCCAATTTTATAGCTTTTGTGAAAAACTAATCTCTCAATGACTGAAAACTATTCTTCTATTTTTGTTGTTTCAAAACAAATTTAAGAACACATAAAAAAAGCCATGAAAATGCAAACAAAGCTTAAAGAATCATATATTTTGTATCGATACACATGTGATATATCAATATACATAGGACTTAAATGCATATATATTCTCAATAATTGGTATACATGTTCTAAAATGATCCATAATTAATATATTGTTTAGAAATCTTGTTGGAATTAGTCCTTTAGCTTTGAATTAATCTTAATTCAACTTTTTGATATTCCAAAAAGGGAGAGAGTTTTAGGGGTTAATTTGCTTGCTTGTACTTTATTTACACATATGTGTCTATGCAAGCAAATAGGAAGATTTCACATGTGCTTACATTATTTATATTATCAAACTCCTTAATATTTTGTGTTGGTACTCTTAAAGCCAAATATGAACAAAAATGCCATTGCCAAGTATTTCAAAACCTTTTTATAAAATCTCCAAAAGTCCATTTCGTAATGCTTTAACAAAAGGGGGTTTTATTGAAAATCTTTAAATGACTAAGGGGGACTTTCACAAGAAAATTCACCTTAAGTTTTGTCATATAAAAAATGAGAGCATTGTTAGCTATATTAGCTTTGAATTAATCTTAGTTTTGATATAACTAAAACTTAAGCTTAATTAGCTTGTGTTTAAATATTTTCAAGATTAGTATTTTTCCTTGAAATATTCTAGAATGTGTTTTAACCCCTTCAAGTACTTAAAAATGTGTTCTTAATACATATTTTTATTTTTGAGATAAGTTTTATATGTTTTATAGTCATGAAAAACCTTTTAATATTGATTTTCATATGAATGTATCAAAACACTATGTGTATGTATCGATACAATACTTGATAGTAGCTAAATAATCTTAAAATGTAAAAATCACTATTCAAGTATCAAGACAGATCATTCTGTATTGATACAGGACTATTCATGTATCGAGATAGATCTCTTTGTATCCATACATGACTATTTAACGATCATATTTTGGACATTAAACACAATGTATCAATACCCACTCAATTGTATTGATACAGAGGCATAGGGAACAACAACAATGATATTTTGAAGGCTCTAATGGCTAAATTCCTTCACCAAATATCCCTAATGGCTATAATCATGATCAAGGCTATAAATAAGCCTCTCCAACACCTCCAACAAGTAGAAGAACCAAGAGATTATGCTTAAAGTCAAATTGTTCATCTGTTTCATCATCTTTACTAAGTGGTTCATCTTTGAATAGGTTTAATTCTTCCTATTTTTGTATTCTTCATTTTGTATCTTTAGATACATATTCTCTTTGAGCCAAACATTCTTGTAAACACCTAACCTTTAGAAGTTTTATTTGTTTACACTCAAATCCTTTTTAAAAAGGGATGTTACTACTTAGACATTGAAAAATAGTAAATGTTTCTACTTAGCATTCAAAAGTAGTAAGAGAAGGTTTTATCTTAGCCATAAAAGATAACGGGTAAAGTTTTCTATCTTAGCTTTAAAAGATAGAGAGTGCAAAGGTTATACCTTATCCTTGAAAGGTAGACAATTCAAGTTAGTAAATTATGGAAATCCAAGGCAAGTGAGGTAGAGGTAGAGGATGTGGGCAATTGAGGCTGAACCTCTCTAAATCATTGAGTTTGCTTCTCTTTCCCTTGTCTGTAATTGTTTATTTCTATTCACTAAATTGCACTCTAAAGTTTATTATTTATATTTCTCAATTTTATTTATCAAAGTTTTAATTTACCAAAATTTTGAGAAATCAATTCACCCCCTATTAATTTCATTCACCATTAAATGGTCTAACAATTTTCATAGACCAAGATTGGCCTCTAGCAAGGCATCATGGCCACTCGATATGCAAGAATAGTCAATATGACCTCTTTAAGAAACCTTTCAACAACTAACCTCTTAGCGTACTTCTATTCTTTCACTAGATTTCACAAAAAGACCATAAGCATGGTTCGATGTTTACTCATATATCAATCCATATCAGTTCATGCAGCTTTCAGTTAACCTCATGAATTTAAGGAATAATTTCTCCTAAATCCATCATGCGTTGGCCAACAACTTTATTAAGTTAACTAAAGTGAAGAACATATGAGATATGTCTCCAATGTCATATAAAGTGGTGAATTCTTTTTAGATCACTTCTTCACCCATGATATGATTCATGTCATTTTTAACAGTACACTTTACGCATCCATCCATGGTGGATCCATTTTAGATAAATCTAAGTATAATACTCCTTATACAAGATGACCTGATATCACAAGTCTGAGTACTAATATACATGACTAGCACATAAGAACATATTCCATAGACACTTGAGTGATTTATACCCAATAAAGTTCTCATATGGGCCATGTTTAGTGAACTTATCTCCACAAAATAACAATCCATAGCTATCTATACTTCAATTTCAAGGAGATAAAAAAGTTACATGTATTAAATGCATGGAGGTTTAGCATATGCTAGTTTTTGTACATTGTCAATACCTTATCTTGGCAATACGATGACTAGAAACGTTTTTAGAAACATGGCTTTGATGCATACGGATCCCATCATCGTAACTCATTACTAAATTTGTAAGGCTATTGTGTTTTATGGGCTTCATTCAATTAGTGTTTGCATAAATATCAATCATGCCACTAATATGAAGGAAAACCTTGAATCACTAACTAAAGTGATTGGACTCCATTATTAACTATTATATGCCTCATCCAATCTGATTGTCTCTAGGGTATATACTAACATCTCCCACTTACACTAAGCCAATCGCTAATGCATCCAATGTTGAACTCTTTCTGTTAGCATTCGTGTCTCAACTTGGACAATGCTTTACTATTGTGAGAATATCCTTCGGTCCTATTCATGATATTCTCATTATCGAAGTCATTAACTATTCAGATCATAACAAGACCTAGATTCCCATTATATGGCTTAATTGTTACTTTAACAACTACTAGGAATCTTTTTATTAGCTTGTAAACTAATGATCCAAGGTTGCCTTTATCTATGGTCGGCCTTACAATATGTTAAAGATATTTAAGCACTAATTTATAGGTATCATATACCAAGAAAAGTGAACTAATTTTAGTTTATATCTAATATTGAAACTTCTGTAAGTTTCCTAATTTTTTATCATTTCAAAATATTCTCTATAACATTTACTCAATTAATCTAGGTTTCCACTATGTTGGCATATACCTTTATCATCCTCTTTGTCTTTCTTCAATAATGCATGGACCATGATCCATCTAAAGTGCTCAAGTTTTGAAATACATCTTATCATATGAGGCTTGATTAGGCTACTTTCTAACATCTTGCTTAAGAACAATTCTTTAAGGATGTCGAACCTCTCATTAATCCTTATAGAATAATTCTTTAAGGTTTTTGATGATTTCATGAGCTTAAATAGCTATTTGCTCCTTTCAAATTTCAGGCTTTATATTATTTATCATTATAATGTGGCTTAATCAAGGTCATCAATATGAACCTAATAGACTGACGTTGACCTAGGAGGCTATTCTTGGATATGCCATTCAATGGCGCCTGTCAATAGAGTCTGGCCTATTAAGCTTATTAGCATCACGTATACCACTTAGCAATAGTCTATTAATCATGCTGTGTTTATATCCATTATGAACCAAAACATTTTGTAGTTAATGATTTGCAATTTTAATGATTAAGGTTTTATAAGTTTAATGATTGTCCTCATTAACTATAATACTAGAAGTTCTGTGTTTGAATCTTCTTAATAAGCTAGCCACCTCTTCCATCTTTCCAAGACCTTAAGTTAGCTTAACAAACCATTAAAGAACTTATGTAACTTCATTTACCGATTGCACTCTATCCAACTCCTAGATCAGTTAGATGGCAAATTTTTGCCTAAAATACATCATATGCATTTCACCTAACCATTGCCTCTAACACTGTGTATCAAGTTATACACATTTGGAGAACATGACATAAGTTAAGTAAGACCCATCATTCATAACTCAAATAGCTTAGGCGGAAAGGACCTTTAGTCAGTTCAATAAATCCCTACGGCTAAAACTAGGGTATCTTGTTATGAACAATGGAAGGCGTATAATCATGCTTAGGCATGGAATTAATATTTTATGAGGGATTTTTAATCATTTATCTTAAGTCTCATTGCTTTATTTGATTAGCATGCTTGGCATTTATTCAATCTTGTATTACATATCTTTAAATTCAAAAATAAATCTAAGACATGCAATCTACTAAGATGATTATGGATTTCATCTATCTAGTTTCCTTAAACCATTAGGAAATTAGTTGGCCAAATTTCTATGGATGTCATACAATGTTTTGCATTGTCTTGATGATTATCTACTTGGTCCTTTCTTTTTGGCACTATCTTCTCTACATAGTGGATTTACACAAATTATAATCCTAATCTAAATCTAAATCTACAAGTCCTATGTAACTATTACATATCATCGTAAAAAATCTTAAGTTACATTTGAGGAGAGTTAAGTGAGAAAAGAATTTACAACCCAGAATTAAATGAGAAGCCATGATTTGCAGACCCTATTTATAAAATAAATACAAATAGAAAATTTCAACCATCCATAACCTAGTCATACTAAGGTCTAGTCCATAATCATCTTCATGCTAGTAATCGATTACAAGATGAAACAAAATAAGCATAACCAATATCACTTGGTGATCTTGTGTGTCATTTGCATAAACCTCTTGCAATAATTTGAGATAATTTTTTAAATTATTTGGTAATTTTTTTTCTTTAATTAAATTAAATTTCTAACTCTTCGGACACTTGTTTTAAATTATTTATCACCTGACTTTTAAGTTGTTTGTCTTAATTAGGACATTATCTAACTTTTAGATAACTTTGTCTTAATTTGGACAAACTGTTTAACATATAATATTTCTTAAACCGTTTACAAAAGTAGTCTTCAATTTTTTTGAAGTCTTAGTAATTGATCCATAATTAATTTAATTAAGAAAACAACTTTCTTACATGATTAACATTTATCCTATTCATACTAGAACAAATCCTACTCCAAGTAGGATTAATCATTTAAATTAGGCATATTTCTCAATTAAATTTAATTGAGTTTTTATTCCATGTTTACTATATTATCCAATTCATATCTTAAACAATGTAAGAAAATTAATGTAATGGGATAATTAGGTGCTTGATAATAACTAAGAGTTCTAATGGTATGTAACCTCTCAAGGAGTCTAAGTTTAACTAAAAGTCTGGTCCATGATTAGCTATCTTAGCATCTAATAGCTTCCTCCCACTAAACCTCTGAAAATATAGAAGATTTAAGGCAACATCTGGCTGCCATAGATGCTGCATCATGGTTCCAATGATGAAAATGAAGTGATGTACACATCAAGCACATCTAATACGCACGATATGGCTTGAAATTGAAACATTTGCAACTCCAATTTTAACCTAATTTTTCTAGCAAGTATTATGAACTTTTCATGACAGTATCAAGGTGAATAAAAAGGAAAAAGTCTCACTAACAGCTGCTAAAAATTTCAACACCATCAAAACATTAAAATGGAGCCATCCTAGCAACAGTCAACACCAAAACGTTGATAAATCTAATATCAATTTAATTAGAAAAAAATATATTTTAAACTAATTATTATTAATAATAAACATGGATTAACATGCTAGAAAATTAAAAATTAAAATGAGACAATTTCTTTAATTTTTAGTTTAATAAACGAATCAAACCAACATCAACACAACCTAAAAAGCTTAAGATATGTTAGGACTTTAATTTAAATTAATTAGAATAATTTCAATTAATTATTTAAACACTTTAAACATGATTAAAGTCAAAAATTACATGCTATCCAAATTTAAAAAATTAAAGATAAATAATTTTTCAAGAATTTTACCAAAATTGAGAAATCATTAAATCAACATACAAATCAATTAGATTAATTACCACAAACCAGTATGCTAGACCACATGTAATCTACAAGCATTAGGTCTAATACCACTGTAAGAAAATCTCAAGCTCATGCATAACAATATAGGCATAAAAATTTAATCAAAATTAACATACATAGTGAAAATAACAAAAAAACATCTAGATTTTCTCAGGATCTTAGGAAGAGATGTACATGTGATCAGACTATAATTTAAAACATATATCTATAATTTGTTAGTGTAAGCCCTACAAGCCAATTGAATTTACTTGTAAAACATAGCTATTAGTTAATTCATGTAACATTATTATATATTTAATATTAATATCCATAAGATCAATACATGATTAGTAGTTTACATCTTATGTAGATAAAGTCGATGAAGCACATTAGCTTTACAAGGGAATTTTAAATAGATACAATTGTGAAATCCTTATGCATCAAAGTCGTGTTTCTAAAAACGTTCTTCATCATTGTATTGTCAAGATAGGGCACTGATAATGCACGAACACTGGTATATGTAAGCCTTATGCATAAGATGCATGCAACTAATCTCATAAGTTAAAGTATAGAGATAATTGGGTACATCATATAGATATTTGTTATTTCGCTAAACATGACCCACTATGAGAGTTTTATTTGGTATTTCACTCAAGTGTCTATAGAAATACTCTCATATGTAAGTAGTGAAAGTGATCCTTAGACTTGTGACAATAGTTCATCTTATATGTGAATTGTCATACTTAGATATCATTGTGAACGGGTTCATAATAAATGAATACCAAAATAAAGGTGGTTTTCTATATGACATAAAGCATAGTAAAGGTTAATAAGTGGTCCAGAGAGGATTCATCACCCTAAATTATATAAAGGTATATATGTTAGTTATTCCCAGCTTTTGTTAACTCAAAGACCTTAGCTAAAGCAATATGATTATGGAGTTAACATATAGAGGTTGCGTACTAATATGAAATAGGTCAAAAGTAGACACTACACTAAACTTTTGCCTATCCTTGAATATATAATGAAATGATTGAATTACACTAAGATACTATACACTGAAGAGCTTATCAACACTAATTTAATATTTTTGCATATCAGATGGCCATGATTCACTACTAGATGTCAATCTTAGTCTATAATATAAATTATTCTTAACCACTTGAATTCATATTTATTTCTAATATGATAGAGGCGATGGGTCACACACATAGAGATGATTTTATGAAATTAAAATGAGACAAGGATTAAATTGTACAAGTTACTTAGGAGTTTTTTGAATATCCAAAAATAAGGGGCCAAAGTGCAATTATGCAAAAACTGAACCTTGCTTATTTAAATCCTACTTTTTGCCATCCCTAAGACATGAAAACCCCTAAAAGTGCCTTTTTATCTTCCCAAAAGAGAATTTGTGCCACCTTGTTTCTCTTATGCTATCTTCTTTAGCTTTCAATAAGAAATTATTTTTTTCACTAATTTTCTTGTTCTTGGTGCATAGAAAGATTGCTTGGGAATGCTTTTGAAAACTAATCCACTAGCATGGATTTTGGCATATAGGATTCTCTCCTTCATGAAGGATTTTTGAGTCACCTATGTGGACTAGCATTAACACTGGACATATGGACATCTTTGGTTTTTTATAATAGAGATTGGTGCATAAGATTGAAATGGAGTATTTTAATCCAAGAAGAAGGACCTTTTTGGATTGAGATATGAAATCAGATTCCTTTTTTTTCTTGTTATGGCTAAATCGATTAAAGTGCTTTTAAAATAATTCATTGATGTTGTTTGGTACATTTTCATTTTAATAAAATTTTTATTATTTAAAAATGGGAATTACATGCTTAGGATAAGATCCTTCAAGTGGTATCTGAGCTTCTTTATTAGCCCTGATCGATCTAGGTCTTAGTGGTTGCCAACAGCAAAATAGTTTTCCTATGCATTAGTCTTTTTAGTGCAATTTTTTTACTATATTTTTTTTAAATATTTTCACATGCTTCAACACACTGATTATGTGTTTTAAATCATCTTTTAATTATTTAAAATTATTTTCAATAGTTTTATGATAATTAAATCTAATCAGCCATGTTTGAGTGTTGTTTTTGAAAAAATCACTTTCATGTGGTGGTTTTCAAGCAACCTAAAAATTAACTTTGGTTGCTCTTTGGTGCAAATTTTTCCATGTTTTCCAACCTTGGAAGAGTCATGAAAAGTTCATGACACTTCTTGGAAAAATCAAGAAAAGGTTTGGATAGAAAACATTTCAAATTAGTGCCATTCAGTATGCCATATGTGCGTATACTTCATGGATGTGCTCGAACCAGCTCCTTGACATCTTAATTTATGGTGTTAATGGCAACATATGATACTAGAATTTGTAGAAAGATCAAAGGCTTAGTGGGAGTGAACCATTGGTGGTGGCTTGACAATTGGATGCTCGGTGGAAGCCATTATAGGGGGCAGTAAACCTAGGAGGATTGGAGTCTTCCTTTGTGCCAACCTTGTAGGATGTAGGAAGTTTGTTCCTTCTAGGAGTCTATATTTTGAGACTGGATATGATCAGCCAGATAGAGATAATTTATTATTAAAAAAAGCTAAAAATGTTAGCTAGATAAGCACAAATCGAGTGTTATTTTAATAAGATTTAATATTAATAAAACTGTTGATTATCTACAAGCTAAAATTACCTAATTAGTTAAATATTAAATTGTTTATGATAAAATTGGATAATGTCTTAATTTAAATGATTAACCTTAATTGGATTAGGTTTTTGCCCTAATAATGTTAGGCTAAAAATTAATCATGTAAAATATTATTTTTTTAATTAAATTAAAAAAAGATTAAAGAGACTATTCAAAATTAGCAATAGAGACTAAGTTAATATTTATTTAAATATTTTCATAGATGTTATGGATGTATCAAATGGTTATGGACTAAGGCCCAATATGACATGGATGGTTGATTGTTCATATGTATCAATTTTTTGAATAGGGTCTACATACCTTGCCTTTTTTTATTTTTTTTGGAGATGTAAAATTCTTTCCTCATCTAATTCCCCTCAAATGCCACTCAAAGCTTCTTTATTATAAATGTAATTAGATAACAAGTGTAAACAAGGATTAGTTAAGAAAAATTCTGTAATCCAAAGATGGAGATCCAAGCAAAGGCACCATGAAGCCCTGAGGTTGCAAGAAGACTTATGAAGACTTTATTTGTAGTCACCTAGGAATTGACCAAGCATTCTCCTTCAGTGGCTTAAAAAGATTACATTAGTAAAGTCTACAATCATCCAAATAGAATGCTTGATAGTAGATTTATCTTATGTGATAATATAATATACTATGTATGCTAATAAAGATGAGACCTCAATTAAAATGAACAAACAAAATCCCTTGTACAATATTGAGTCACATGTAACGCATGATAAAGATGCTTTCTATTACTCATAACAAGATACTTGAGCTTTAGCTATGGGTGATTTATTGAGTTGCTCAAGGTCCTTCTGCCAAAACTACTTGAGTAATGAGTAATGGGTATTGCTCAACTAATGTTGTATGTTTCGATATGTCACACTTGACCATGTGATGTTAGAGGCGATGGTTAGGCAAAATGGATAAGGTATATATAGCCAAAAAGTTGTCATCTAATTGATCTGGGAGTTGTGTAGAAATGTAAGGGGTTCCAGCCTACTAGAAATACCTTAAAAAGATTTTTGTATAAGAGTGAGGATTATTATTACAAAAAAATTAGTGGAAAGGCTAATAAAGATTTAATACCTCATCTATATTGGTTTAATACATGAAAACCTAATTAATATTTATTTCATACTAGGTTGTTGATAACGTTAATTATGATAACTATATTGCAAAGGATACTTCATGCTATTAGACCAAAGTGTTTGGGCTAGTATTGCAAAGGAAGGTAGTTAACCCTCGATTAATGGAGTTGAATTACTCTATTGCCAATCTGACAACCTAGATAATTGATTCAAAATGTAGATCATACTTATATGAGGACGTAATTTTGTTAAAGAATAGTATAAAATCGGGCTCAAATGACGTGGCTCTAACAATGGGTAATGGAGCAAAAGTTACAACTGTTGCTGTTGGAACTTGTACCTTATCATTGCCTTCAGGCATGACCTTAGAACTATAAAATGTCCTTCTGTTCGTAGATCATCTAGAAACATCATTTTAGTTTCATACCTCACTAATAATGATGAATTTGAGTTTAGAATGAAAGGCAACAATTGCTCGATCATCCTAAATGGCATGGTCTATGGATCGGCGTCATTAAAGAATAGGCTATTTATACTTGATCTAGATATGCCTTTACTTAACATAAATGTGAAAAAAGCAAAGAATAATGATCCAGGTAAAACCTATATCTAGCACTATAGACTTAGTCATATCAATTACACTCAGACAGCCAAGTTATACAAATAAGGTTATCTAGATCCATTTAATTATGAATCATATGGAACACATGAATGTTGTCTCCCTAGTAAGATGACCAAGTCACTTTTCGCTGGTAAAAGAGATAAAGTTGTAGATTTATTAGGCTTAATATATTCAAATGTATGTGGTCAATGAATACAATGGCTAGAAATAGGTATTCTCACTTCATTACCTTTATCGATGATTACTTAAGGTATGGGTATGTGTGCTAATGAAGTATAGGTCTAAGATTTCAAAAAGTTTAAAGGGTTTAAGGCTAAAATAAAGAAACAAACTAGCAAGAGTATTCTAGCCTTTTGATGAGCCTTATCAAAATACAACTCAATGGAAATATATCTCTAATGGTTCAAAATGAAAATAAAAGAACATAAAAATTTGAACAATCTAAAAGTTAGAAGGATTAAAGGAATAAAACTTGATTGATTGATAAAGATCCTCGCCATAATCAGTATAAGGGTTGGATGCCACTTTTAGGGATGAGAAACCTAAAAGATAAGTCTCACAAACTCGCCACCAAGAAGACTTAGATAAGAGAAAAGAACTAAAAATAATCAGCTTCTTTATTGATCAACTCTGAACATCTAAAAAACAAGCATAAAGCCCCCTATTTATAGTAGAGTTTTGGCTAAAACGCTTTAAAAGAATAGGAAACTAAATCCAAAGTGATTAATTAAGATATTGCCTGCTCACAAAGAAAATAAAATAGTAAATGGAGTTAATTGCCTTGCAAGCTAAGGAATTTAAACCTCTCTAAAAAAAACTAAAAGCCTTAGAGATTAAGTAATAATCTGCACACCCAAACTTTTCTAATTTGAATGCTACTGACTTTTTTGCTCAAGAAGACTTCTAGAATCTTTAAGGATCTTCTCTATCGAGCACATGTACATTAAGTTAACTCTTTTAGCCTTTGATCATGTGATTAGGCCAACCATGATGTGGCACATCATCTTTTCCTTATTGAGAAAGATTTGCCTTCCAATGCACACTATCTTTATCATCCAAGGTGTCCTCCTACTAAGGTGTAAGATCTCGAACATTGAACATCATGCTCACATTCTCCTCTTTGGGTAAATCAAACTTCCAAGCATTATATGTACCTTTTCAAGAACCCTAAAAAGACCATTAGCCTGCAACATCAGCTTAGATTTTCTTTGATTAGGAAACCTCTCCTTGCAAAGATGAATCCATACAAGATCTCTCAATTTGAACAAAACTTTCTTTTCTTTTTTGGTTTGCAAATCTTACATAAGCTTTATTTTTCTTCTCAATATGTTCTCTAACTTTCTTGTGCATATTTTTCACCATTTAAGCCTTCTTAGCACTATCTATACAACTTCTCTTACTAATTGGTATTGATGGTAAATCAAGAGGTATAGTTAGGTTAAAAACATAGACTACCTCAAAAGGAGAATGCTTAGTAACGCTATATACATTACGATTGTAAGCAAACTCTATATATGCCAAAGCTTATCCCAATTCTTTAGATTCTTGTTCACCACCGTCCTAAGTAAAGCTAAAAATATTCTATTCACCACCTCAATTTGCCCATCAATTTATGGATGAGAAGCTATGTAAATAATAACTTGGTTTCAAGCTTCATCCACAAAGTCTTCCACATATAACTTAAAAACTTAGCATCACAATTAGAAAAAATGCCTTTAGGAATCCCATGCAATCGAACTATTTCCTTGAAGAACATCAATTACATGGCTTACATCATCAGTTTTATGGCATGGAATAAAGTGTAACATCTTCAAAAACCAATCCCCTATAACCAATACCAAATCCTTTCCCCATGATATCTTAGGTAAACCTAAAATAAAATCCATGCTTACATGTTTCTAAGATGTTCAAGTATGGGTAAAGGCATATATAACCCTTATGCCATCTTCTTGTCCTTAGCCTTTTTGCACATGACACATATTTCTACAATTTTATGAACATCTTGATTCATTGCTAGCTAATAGAAGTATGTTTTAAATGGCGCTAATATATTCTTTTCACCAAACTATCCAGCAAGACCTTTACTATGAGCTTTACGCACCAAAAGCTCTCGAATTGAACAAAAAGGAATACATAATTGTTCAAACTTGAAGAGAAATCCTTCATGCCAAAAATAACCCTTTTTTGCTCCCTTCATGCAGTCTTTGTATATCTTTGCAAGTGCTAGTCCTCTTTGTACAATTTTATCATCAAATCAAACCTCATTAATCTCGTATTAAGCATAGATATTAATGTATACCTTTGTGAAAGTGCATCAGCTACAATGTTGACATTCCCTTTCTTTACTTAATTACATAAGGAAAGTATCCAAGAACTCCATCTACTTTGCATGTCTCCTATTTAGCTTGCTTTGCCCTTTTAAATGTTTCAATGACTAATTATTTATGTGAATCACTAACTTCTTAGGCAATAAGTAATGTTGCCAAGTTTTCAATGCTTGAATCAGTGCATAAAACTCTTTACCATAGGTTAAGTAGTTAAAATGAGAACCACTCAACTTTCCACCGAAATAGGCAATGGAATGCCCATCTTGCTTAAAAATAACTCCAATGCTAACTCTTGATGCATCACACTCCACTCTAAAGGTTATAGAGAAATTAGGTAGTGCTAGTATGGAAGCCAAACTTAACTTCTCCTTAATGAAGTCAAAACTTTGCTATGCTGCCTCAGTAACCTTAAACTTTATTTTTTTTCATGCACTCAATCAAAGAAGCTAAAATGATGCTAAAATTTTTCACAAAGCATTTATAAAAGAATACCAAGCCATGAAAACACTGGACTTCAGCAACACTAGTGGGAATTGGCCACTCCTTCATAGTATTAACCCTTACTTCATCAACCTCTGTTCCATTTTGGGAAACAACATAGATAAGAAAAATTAGATGATCTTTGCAAAAGATGTACTTTTTGAGGTTAGCAAATAGCTTATCTTCTTCAAACACTTCAAAAAACTTTGCGAGATGCTCTATATGTTAATCAAAACTTTTACTATAAATAACAACAAAATGACCAATGAATTTTCATAAAACATGGTTCATTAGCCGCATAAATATGCTATGAGCATTGGATAAGCCAAAGGGCATGACTATCCATTCATACAACCCAAACTTAGTCTTGAAGGTTGTTTTGCATTCATCACCTTTTTTCATTCAAATCTGATGGTATCCACTCTTGAGATTAATCTTTGAAAAGATAGAGGAGCCATGCAACTCATCCAACATGTCATCAAGTTGTGGGATGGGATAGTGGTCTTTGATTGTAATCTTGCTAATAGCTCGGCTATCTACACACATGCGCATCGATCTATCTTTCCTAGGCATCAAAAGAGCTGGTATTGCATATGGGCTCATGGACTCTTTAACAGACCCCTTCTCCATCAACTCTATTCTTGCTATTGGAGCTCCTTATCTTTTTTTGGTTTACATTGATATGCTGGTTTATTGGGCAAGGTTGAACCAGGAATTAGATCAATCTGATGCTATATGCCATGGATCGGTGGTAACTTTTTTGGAAGTTTTTCTAAGAAAACATCCAAAAATTCCTCCAATATCTTATCCAGTTTTAGATAGATAGCTCTAACTTCACTTGAAATCTCTTTAACTATCAATAAGTAAACAGTCCCATTAGATATTATAGCATGTTTTACCTCCTATTTGTTGGCAAATAAGCTTTTTTTTGTTACTTTGCTAATCACCAACTGGTCTTGAATTACTGGGGAAAGACTGAAAGGTGCCAATAGCACATGTTTACCATCCTTACAAATAGAATATGTGTTTGCATGCCTATGACGCATAACTTCTCGACCAAACTGCCAAGGTTTTCCAAGCAATACATGGCTAGCACTCATCGGTACCATATCACACATTACTTCATCCTTGTACCTTTCTATGGTAATGGCTCTTTCACTTATTATGTAACCCTTAGGTCTTCCTCATTGTTTAGCCATTGCAAATGATAAGGACATAGATGCTTAGTAGTAGTAAGGTTTAGTTTATTAAACAATGCTGTTGAGCCTATATTCAACTCCCTCCATCAATAATTAAAGCACATGCCATTAATATTGCATCGGTGTGTAAGATATTCTCCCATTGTTTCTCCTATTTCTTTGATTGTACGACCAAATTGTAGTGAATAATAAGCAATTCTCCTTCCCCATGAGGTGCGACTTATTATTTTTCCACTTTTACTTTTGAATCTAACTCATCTTCACTAACAACTTCTTCAATTGATTCATAGATGATCATTACCTTCTTGTTAGGACATTGAGAAGCTATGTGTCCAAGCTCGAGGCACCTAAAACACTTAATGTCATGGTTTCTTGTTGAAGGTTAAAAATTTTCAACTTTTTTTTCCCTTTTTCTAGCCATAGTCACCTTAGTAAGATCTTTCTTTTTTAAAGTTTTATGATCATTTTATAGATATAAAATGAAGAAGAGGATAAACTGTAAGGTTTACTTACCTTAGATGTGTTTTTCCTGTGCTACCTTTTAATCTTCATAGCCAAGGTAGTCACATCATCTAATGTGGCATATGGTTGTAACTCCATTGAATCTGCAATCTCATTGTGTAACCCACTAATGCATCTTGCAATGGTTTGTTTTTCAGCCTTTTCTAGATCACATCACATCATTAACATCTCAAACTCTTTCACATAATCCTTAACTCCTTGTTGCAAAGTTTGCAACTTGAGGAATAATTATTGGTTATAGTATTGAGGTATAGATTTCTTTTCCATAAGCCTCTTCATAAGTCTCTATGTCAAGACTAGATTTTCTTTTTCATGTTTTTTTTGCGCTTTCACATTCTCCCACCATAAATTAGCGTAACCAATAAATTCTAGAGCTACGAGTATTACCTTTTTAGCCTTGGTATATTCTTGACACTCAAAAACTTTCTTAACATATGTACCCACTCCAAGTACTCTTTAGGAGAGCTTGTTCCACAGAAATGTGGAATCTTTATCTTGATATTATTAGAGGTTCTTGGTTGCTAGTGTTGCCTTGGTGCTTTTTCAAGTTCATCTTCTATGCTCGAAGCATAATACTCATCATTGTCATCATGATCAACACTTTGTCATTGCAGCTAATTGCATTATGGCTAGTTCATGGCCAATCTCTCCGCCATACGTACAAGCTGATCCATGAGTGGATAAAGCTTTTTGTTATTGCATTCAAGGACTATAAGATGCACTTGTTCAAAACTCATTTCTTGTCGCAATCTAGAATTTAACAATGTATAGGTCTCACTACCTTCTAACATGGTGTTTATGACTTTAAACCTAAAAAACCTTAGCTCTGATGCCAATAATGATAAGCTTTATCAGAATAGAACTTAATGGAAATATATATCTAATGGTTCAAAATGAAAATAAAAGAAAGTTAAAATTTAAAAAATTTAAAAGTTGGAAAGATGGAAAGAATAAACTTTGATGGATTGATAAAAATTTTTGCCACAATTAACATAAGGGTTGGATGCCACTTTTAGGGATGAGAAACCTAAAAGACAAGTCTTACAAACTCACAACCAAGAAAACTTGGATAAGAGAAAATAATTAAAAATAATTAGCTACTTTATTTATCCACTTTGAATGTCTCAAAAACAAGCATAAGGTCCCTTATTTATAGTAAAGGTTTGGTTAAAAGCTTTTACAAGAATATAAAACTAAATCCTAAGTAATTAATTAAGATATTGCTTGCTTATAAAGAAAATAAAATAATCCATGGAATTTAATTCCTTGCAAGCTAAAGAATTAAAACCTTTCTAGAAAAACTAAAAGGCTTAGAGATTAAATGATAATCTACACACCAAAAGTTTCCTAATTTGGGTTTGCTGACTTTCTTGCCCAAGAAAGCCTCTAAAATCTTTAAAATCTTGTTTATTGAGCACATGATATGCCAAGTTGACTCTTTTAGCCTTTGATCGTGTGGTGGTGCCTATATACTCGAACTATACCTCTTTTAGGCCTTCTAATTTGGCAAACCATGATCTAGCACATTACTATTAGATCTGATTGAGGGAAAGTATACTTCAGTCAAGATTCTTAGATCGTTTGACTAAGAATGGAACCTTGTCACAATGGACTCCACTCCAAACCTATAACATAACGGAGTGTCTAAAAAGAAAAGCCAAACCTTGTTAGACATAGTTCACTCCATAATGTCTAAGGCTGACCTTTCAATATCTTTTTGGGGATATGCCTTATAAATTGTTGCTCATCTTCTAAATAAGCTTTCATCCAAATCTATTAATAAAACAGTATATGAGATATAAAAAGGTAAAAAAGCCAGCTTTGTCTAACATAAGGATTTAGGGATACATTGCTTACCTGAAGCATGCAGTAATTAATAAGCTCAGAGCAAGATTGGTCAAATGTAAATTTGTGTGATATTTTAAAAAATTGATAAATACTATTTTTATGATCTTAATGAGCAAAAGGTGTTTGTCTCAAAATGTGAACACTTTTTAAAGAAAGAGATTCTGCTTAAAGGGTCTGATGGGAGTAAAATTGATCTTGAAGAAGTTTAAGAACCACAAACAAACATTCCCATAGAACCTAAGCCAATGGTTGTAGCATTAAATACTTCACTTGAAGCTTAAAAGATGTAAATACTCCATCGATCAAGAAGGATCAAGCAAGCTATAAAAAGATACAAATTTCTCATGGAGCAAGAAAACATGCCTTATGATACTGATTCAACCACTTAGGAGAAAGAAATGTTTGACATTGATTTTAAGAAATAGATTTATGCCATGAAGTCAGAGATAGAGGCCATGGGCGTTAACCAAGTATAGACTTTGGTTGACCCTCCCAAAGGGATAAAACCCATAATGTAAATAGGTCTTTAAGAGAAAGACCAATCTATATGGCAGCATACAAACATATAAGGCCAGACTAGTGGCAAAAGGTTATAATCAAGTAAAAGGCATTGGTTATGAGGAAACCTTTTTGCCTATTGCTGTGGTAAAATCCATACAAATATTGCTTGCAATAGCCACATATTATGATTATGAGATTTGGCAAATGGATGTGAAAACAACATTCTTTAATAAGAATCTACAAGAAAATATGTATATGACACCATCTGAAAGTTTTATATCTAAGTCAAATTTGAATCAAGTATGCAAGCTAATAAAGTCTATTTATGGACCAAAGAAAGCATTATGGAGTTATAAAATTAGACTTGATAAAGCAATTAAAAAGTTTAGCCTTAAGAAGAATCTTACTGATTGTGTGTTTATAAAAAGATAAATGGGTAGGCAATCATTTTATTGTTACTATATGTTGATAACATATTACTTATGGGAAATGACTTACCTATGCTATACACCACTAAAGTATGGCTGTCCAAACATTTCTCCAGGAAAAATTTGGAAGAAACAACATTCATTTTGGGAATTAAGATCTATATAGATATATTGAAATGAATGCTTAGCTTATCTTAATCCTTATATATAGGTAGGATTTTTAAAAGGTTTAAGATGGAAACTCCAAGAGAGGAAACTTACCTATGGTCTATGGTGTACATTATTAAAAAATGTTGTGTCCTAAGATATCGAATGAAAGGGCACAGATGGATGACATTCAATGTGCCTCAGCAGTTGGAATTGTCATGTCTGTCTGTCATGTTATGTACTAGACCATATGTATCATATACTCTAAGTATCTGGAGTGGATACTAAAGTAATCCTAGTAAGGGTCACTAAATTGTTGTAAAGAATATCCTAAAGTACTTGTAAAGAACTAAGGATATCTTTCTAGTTTATAGAAGGGCTAAGCTATGAGGAAAAAGCGACATTGATGTTAGCTTCCAATCAAATTGGGATGACTACAAGTCAAAAGCAATTTCATATTTACCCTTAATGAAACTACAGTTAGTTGAAAAAGTTCCAAACAGGGGATAACTATAGATTCAACAACCAAAGCCAAATACATCCCTGTGTGTGAGGCTGCAAAGGAGGCAGTTTGGATGAGAAAGTTCATTATTAAGCTTGGTATGGCTTTAAGCATTGTTGATCTAGTATCACTTTACCATAATAATAATAATAATGTAGACATAATGCAATCTAAGGAACCAAGGTCTCATCATAAATCCAAACATATGTTACGATGATATCACGTCATTAGAGACAATAAAAAGACATGATGTTAGTACGGAATAAGTACCTACTAAAGATAATATAGCTAATCCTTTCACTACAATTCTGCCCTAGTAGACACATGATCACCATATGGAGAGTATTAAGCTTAAACATATAGGCGATTAGCTTTAATGCTAGAGGGAGAGTGTTAGTATAAGCCTTACAAGCCAATTTGATTTGCTTGTAAAACACTAGCTATTAGTTAATACATAAAACATTCATTATATTTGTTTAATATAATTTAAGGTATTTTATCCATAAGATCAATACATGATTAGTACTTTGCATCTAATATAGATAATGCCCGTGAAACATATTGGCTTTGCAAAGGAATTGTATCGAGTTACAATTATGAGACCCCTATGCGTCAAAGTCATATTTCTAAAAAATTCCTAGTCATTTAATGTTAAGACAAGGCATTGACAGTGCATAAATACTAGCATAAGTAAGCTTCCATGCATAGGATGCATGCAATTAATCTTATAAGTTGAAGTATAAAGATACTAGGAGACATCATATGGGTGCTTGTTATGGTAACTAGTTCACTAAACATGACCTACTATGAGAGTTACATTTAGTATGTCACTCAAATGTTTATGGAAAAACTTTGTCAGTAATGTAAGTGATCCTTAGACTTGTGACAATAGGTCATCTTGTATATGAATTATCATAATTAGATATCATCATGAATAGCTTCATAATAGATGTGTCGCAACGTGGCCTAAATACGAATCTTGACCAAGCCCAGCTTGAATGGCCTTCGCTCCTATATTTGTTTAATTTTTTGTTCTTTTGTATTCTTTTATTTCTATAAGCCATATCATTATCATCATTTTCTTATTTTAGGGACGAGTGATCGAGGTGAATTGCTCACGCGATTTAACCTTAAATAGTTATTAGGAAACGACCATTTATTTAGAGTCGCCACCAATCTATTTAGGCTAGGTGAGATTGGTCACCTATTGGAGTTTGTATTTTGAGGGTTACAAAATCTAGAATACTAACTCTGAGGCTTGCGATCATACCAAAGATCATATGAAAGGGTCTGAAAGTTAGTTACAATCACAAGTAAAGATCAACCCTCTCATGATGCCCAAAAATCGATACCTAATTAATCACATGTTAACTTGAATTTTAATTTTATTTGGTTTCAACATATGGCATTTAATTATAAATTCCCAAAAATAATAATTTATGAAACAAATTTATTATTCTGTGTTAGGAAGAGCAGGTTTTAAAATTTTTAGAAGTTAAAATCTTTTACATACTCCATCGGAGGACTAGTGGACCACGAAAGCTTTTTACTATTCTCCTTTGTATCCTAACAGAAAACCAAGGGGACACGAAAGGTTTTAAAATTCAAAATATCTTTTGCACCCCGGTGGAGAGCCAGAGGAATACGAAAGGTTTTATTATTTTTTTCAAAATTTATAAAAATCCTTATTTTTATTTTGAAAAGGATATCGCATTATTAAAATAATTCATAAAACCTCTCTCATATTTTGGGAGAAATTTTATGTATTATTCTAACTTGGAGACTTTACCTTGGTTTTTTAGAAAGAAAGTTTTATATTTATTCAAAATATTTATGGAATATCCTAGGACTCGATAACAATCTAAAATGATGAACCTATTCCTAATGTATACCTTTGACATGCAAGTATCCTAGTAATCACATAAGACTTGTTCTAACAAAATTACCAAAATGCCCCTAGGGTATACCTTCAACGTGAAAGTATCTCAGTAAACCTAATGGACCTTAAATGATCTAGGAACATTAAACCAATCCTAAAATTTACCTTTGGCCTTAGTTACAAAAATTACGAAAATACCTTTAGGGTATACTTTCGACATGAAAGTATTCCGGTACCCCTAATGGACACTAAAATGATTTTACAAGGCTAAGCGAATGCTAAACATTCACCTTTAGCATAGAAGCATCTCGATAAGGAAAATTAAAAAAAAGCCCCTAGTGTATACTTTCAACATGAAAGTATCCCGATACCCCTAATGGACACTAAAATGACCTTAAAAGGCTAAACGAATCCTAAACATTCATTTTTGGCATAAAAGCATCCTGGTGAAGAAAATTAATGCCCTTGGAGTATACCTTTGAGATGAAAGTATCTCGGTATCCCTAATGGATACTATAATGATAATAAAATATGGATTTACCTTAAAAGGGAAACTAAAACCCAAAACCTGGCTTTAAATGCAAAAATAACAATTTAACCCCTAAACTTTTAAAAATTTCATTTATAGTCGATGAAAAACTGAGAGAATTTGAAAAGTTTTGAAAATTTTTATACCCTTCTCTGAAAGGCCATCGGAATAATAGAAATCTTTAAAATTGACAAAATGATCATTTTACCCCCTAAACATCTAAGTTTGCTATTTAATCCTTAAATTTTTCAAATATTTTTCATTTTGCTTCTTACATAGTAAAATACTCTAAAAATCCAAAAATCATATGGAAATATGCATGAAAATACAGCAAACGTATCAATAAGAATTCGGCCAAACACCTTGGCCTTGAAACGAAATTTTTTACATTTTACAAAATAACCCCTAAGCTTTGTAAAATTGCAATTACCCCTATATGATAAAATATCACAAAACATAGCAACAATTCATCAAACCAACAAAGAATCACCAAAAGAAATGTGGTAAAAATGTGTACAAAGATTCAACCAAACATTTTTAGCTATGAAACATAATTTTTCATTTTTTGCAACTTAGTCCCTAAGCTTGCTAAAATTGCAAAATGACCCCTTAAAGTGTTAAAAATGCCTAAATCATGTTTTGAAACACACAAAATCAGTTGCATATGGTCCACAAAACTCCTGACCAAACCAAAAATGGCATAAAATTTTTTTACATATTTTATGATTTAATACCTATATTTTCTAGTATTATGAAATATCCTAAAACATAAGAAAACATGAAATTATCAATCAAAAAATAAGCACAAAATCATCATCAAATCATCCTACTACATTCGGCCAAGGAAGGAAAATAACCTAAACATGTTTAAAAAAAATTTACAAGGAACATAAATAATCACCACTAAACTTAAAAAATGATAATATCATAAAAACAAATATACAAACATACTAATCCATATATAAACATATAAACATCATAAGAAATAATATAAACATCAATATATCTTCAACAAAGACCAAACCATAGCAGCAACAACAACAATATTTTATTAAAAAATATTACTAAAAAAATAACAACAAATTTTACATATATTTATTATCACAATGTTTAGCCTGTCAACATGGATGAAAATCCATGAGCCTTAACATGGATTTAACCCGTAAATAAGGAAAAAATTATTGTCGATGAAAAACTAAAGGATTAAACATTACCTTGAATAAATTGAAAAGTAAAATAAACTACATATTTTTCCTTAGTGATTTTGTTTCCAAGCAAGAAAAATGAGACAAACTCCACCTTTGAACGAGTCTCCCCTGCCAGGAAAGAATCAAATCCTTTTTGGCCGATTTGGCCATTTCAAATTTCTTTTTTTTAATTAATCAATTAATTTTTTATTTTATTCATTAAATTACATCAAAAGATGGAGTACATTAAATTGACATGAAATTAGTGGTCATTCATAAATATTTCGACATGATTATTTTGATAATATCAAGTAATGGATAATTAGAAACCAACTAAATTGTTTAGGGAAAAAGTTGGAAATTAACTAGACTAATTCCCATGAAACTAGTAGAAAATAATCAATAATTAAAATAAAATTAAAATGATGATAATAAAATAAATAATCAATAATTAATAATCATAAACAAAATTTGAAAATGAAATAATGAAAAAAAACTGATTGAAACTCCAAAACCTATAAAATTATACGAGAAAAAACCTTATCGGGAAAAATTATCATATATGTAAAAATGCAAAACTCATAAAATAAATTGAATTTTGACAAAATTATTTAATAGGGATTAAAAAAGTATTTAAAGAATTTTAAAAATTATGAACTCTGAAAAATCCTATTGAAGAAATTTATGGAGTAGAAACTCTGTATTTTGGTAATAGGAAAAATTCTAAAACACATAAAATAAATTGAATTTTTCAAAACTGATTTAATATGAATTAAATAATAATAGTTTAAGAATTTTAAAAATTATAAACTGAGAAAAATCTTTTCAAAAATTTTACGAAGTATAAAATTCGATATTTCAAAAACGAGGAATATTCTAAAGAAAATGCAAAATTCAAAAATAAATTCAATTCTAAAAAAATGATTTAGTATGAATTAAATAATAATATTTGAAGAATTTTAAAAATTATAAATTTGATGAAATCTACTAAAAAATTTACAAAATAGAAAACTTTATATTTTGGGATAAAAAATTCTAAAAATACAAAACTCATAGAATAAAATAAATTTTTCAAAACTGATTTAATGGTGATTAAATTAAATATTTAAATAATTTTAAAGTTCATAACTCGAGAAAATTCCATCAAAAATTTTGCTGACAACAGAATATTCATATTCTGGAACTGAAAATTTTTCCAAAAATACATTGAAACTTATATAAAATGAATTGAATAAAACATATTATCCAATAATTTACAAAATGGTAAGGATAAAAATTTGAAATGCAAAATAATTTTACCGAAAAAAATTTCACGAGTATGATACTCATGGTACTGTGAAGAATTCGAAATAAATTACTAAAATATACAACTAGGCAACTTGTGGTATAAAACGTCAATATGAACTTTTCCTTGATTTTTTTTTGAGTGAATATTGACATAAATACCACATAGGTATGAGAAAAAAAATACGATGATCAACTTCCCAATTTGAACGATAAAAAATCTAAAAAAAATTCTTAAAAAAGGAAAATTTGATCGCGATAACATCTGCAAAAATAGATTTTCAAAATTTTGACAAGAAAATTTTAAAAATAATTTTTTTCTTAAATATTCATCATGTATATTCGACATTTGAGATCAAAATATAACTTTTTTTTATGAATTTACAGCTATTTAAATTATGAGTAAAAAGGTTTTAAAAATGCCTTGTTCATCTAAAAAAGATCTTCCCTATGAGGATAGGCATTAAGTTCTCAATCTTAGATATTTAGGATTATTGAAAAAGAAACCTAAAAGAAATTAGATGTCTACAGCTGCCCTTTTTTGGCCATTGCTGAGAATCGAGAATAGGGCAAAGACTAAATAAACATAATTTCGTCTGAGTTATTAAGCTTTGAAAAATAAACTAAACTAAAAAAAAGGTAACTAGCTCTAAGGAGAAATCTTAAATTAAACTTATGACTAGGGCGAGACTTAAGTCATAAAGAGTTGACTGTTACAAAACCATGCTGGTCAACAAAAAAGAGAGGTTGATTAGGATGAAACCATACAAGTCAACAGAGGTAAAATGTTGACCAAGGCAAAACCTAAAGGTCAACAAAGGTAAAAGATTGACCGAGACAAAACCTACAAGTCAATAAGCTAAAAGGTTGACCGAGACAAAACTGACAAGTCAACAAATAAAAGGGATTGACTGGAATGAAATCGATAAGTCAATCATAGGTAAAAGGTTAACCGAGATAAAATCAACAAAGTCAACAAATAAAAAGGTTGATCGGGATAAAACTGATAAGTCAACATATAAAAAGTTTGACCAAGATAAAACTAACAATTCAACAAAGATAAAGGGTTAACAAGATAAAACGGACAAAGTCAACAAATAAAAAAGGTTGACAGGGATAAAATCGACAAGTCAACAATTAAAAATGTTGATAGGATAAAATCGACAAAGTCAACAAATAAAAAAAATTTCACTGGGATAAAACTGATAAGTCGACAAATAAAAAGGTTGACTAGGATAAAATAGACAAAGTCAACAAATAAAAAAGGTTGACTAGGATAAAATTGATAGGTTAATAAATAAAAAGGTCGATCGAGATAAAACCAAGAAAGTCAACAAATAGAAGGTTTGATTAGGATAAAACTGACTAGTCAACAAATAAAAGGGTTGATCGGGATAAAATTAATAAAGACAATAAGTAAAAAGGTTAATTAGGATAAAATCAACAAAGTTAACAAAGATAATGGTTGACCAGGATGAAACTGACAAATCAACATGTATAAAAGGGATTGACTGGGACAAAGCTGATAAGTCAACAGAGATAAAAGATTGTTCAAGACAAAGCTGACAAGTCAACAGAGATAAACAATGTTGACTTAGATAAAGTCAAGAAGTCAATAGGGATAAAAAGGTTGACTGGGATAAAGCCCACAAGTTAACAAGGATAAAGGTTAGCAACATTTAATGCTTGGTCAGTTTAAAAAGATGAAGGACTTACCTTTTGATTTTAGGGACATAAGCATGATTGTTGCTCCCCTTTAACCTCGTGTTTATGCTTTCCTATAAATTAATGAATGCAAATGCATACATACTGCAGATGATGAATTCTTATGATTTTTCTATATAACCTATGAATTTTTTAATTATGAACCATTTTTGCTCTAGTTTATTCTGGCATTTGAAGATATTTTTAAAAAATGTTCTTCTTTTGGTCAAGAGAATCAGCATTTGGGCCTCAATTCGAAAGTATCTTCAAGAGATGAACCTGCCTCACTACTCAAAATCGAAGGCATTTTTAAAAAATATTGTGTAAAAAATTATCTTTCTTTGGTGAAGGAAAAATGACTGACATTGCTTGGGTCTGGAGCTTCTTCAAATTGAATAAGCTAAATAATATTGATAATGTTTGCATTTAAAACTTTTTGTACAGAATTTATTTCCTTTTATCGAAAATGTACTTGAATTTGTGATGCCCAAATTCCCTTTTCTTTGAGGATATCCAATTATCAGTTTATTTTTGACCCTTTCTAAAATGTTTGAAGAATTGAAACAGTGACTAAAATCCCTATAATGTTAGTCTTTAATCCAAAGTACTGCAAAGAAATCTTTCTTTTTAATTGTTATTTATTTGTAAGATGTAAATCATTATTTGTCAAAATCATAGATAGATGAAAAAGGTATAACAAAGCTAAAAATGGTAAAGGTACAAACGAAGGTAACAAAGGCCAGAATAAAAGAGTGAAAAAGGTAAATGAAATGTAGGTACATTCTAATAAAGGAAAGGAAATACAATATTAGGTTTTTTAATAAAAGTATATACAAAGTATATGATAAAAATGGGTGTCATCCAGGTGGTTAGAATCTTTCATTCAAATTTTTAAAAGCCATTCTTGATCAGAACACTGCTCTTTCATGGATCAATCTCTAAGAAGATGTCTTTCATTTCATAATGCCTTTCTTTTCGATCTTAAGTTTTTAGCTTGAGTTGCCTTTTCTAGGTTTTCAACTTAAGGCCTCTTATTTTAACTTTTTTTATTATTTATTATTTATTTTGTTTTTTTCTTTTTTTTAAACATAATACCTTTTTACATTATCAACATTAACAGGATTGGGTAAAGTTTGCCCATCCTTTTCTACCAGAATTAATGCCCTAACAGAAAATGCTTTTTGAACCACATAGGGTCTTTCCCAATTTAGAGCCTATTTACCACATGAATCTCTTTGGCCAGAAAAGATTTTCTTTAATACCAGCTCTCCTTCATGAAATGGCCTTAGATAAAGCTTCTTACCATGAGCACTCATCATTCTCTTTTGATATATTCATCCACGCTGAATTGTTCATAATCTTTTCTCTTTGATAAAATTCAACTGTTCATAGTGAACTTGGACCCACTCAGCTTCCTCCAATTTGGTTTTCATCAATACTTAGAGAGAAGGAATTGCGACCTTAATTGGTAAAACAGCTTCTGTGTCATATAGTAGTGAATAAAGGGTTGCTCCACTAGAGGTTCGCTTTGAAGTTTTATATGCTAAATGTGCAAAAGATAGCTTTTCATGCTATCTTTATAGGCCTCCACCATCTTAGCCACAATCATGTTAATTCTATTTACCACTAAATTATGATGAGAAATCTTAAGTTGGGTACATACCTCCATCATCAACTTATTATTCATGTTGGAGGCATTGTTAGTTATAATCCCTTCAGGTATTCCAAAACGATAAATGATATTAGTCTTTAGGAATTTAATTGCTGTTGAGTTTGTCATATTTGCATAAGAAGCTACTTCCATCCATTTGGTGAAATAGTCTATCACCACCAAAATAAAACGATGACAATTTAAAGCTATAAAACATCCATGCCCCACATAGAAAAGGGCCATGGAGTTTTTATGACATGTAATAGTTAAGGCAGGACAAGAATCTTATCTGCATAAATTTGACATTTATGACATTTTTGAGCATACCTAGTACAGTCTCCTTCCAAAGTCATCTAAAAGTAACCCAACCTCATAATTTGTCTTACCATTTTATGCCAATTGGTGTGAATCCCATAAACTCCTTTATGTACTTCTTCCAAAATTCTCTGTGCTTCAGGAGCATCTACGCATCTTAATAATTCTATTCATAGTGTCTCTTATAAAGAATTTTACCATCCAGAACAAAGCTCATTGCTAACCTTCTTAAGGTTTTCTTATCATTTCTAAAGGCATTGTTCAAATATTCTTAATTTTTTAGATACCTTTTAATATCATAATACCATGAACAGCCATTTAGTTCAGCTTTAACATGGTAACAATACTCAGGAGACTCATGTAAACTCATCTGAATTGAAATCATTTTTTGTTCTCATTCACCTTAAACATCGAGGGAAAATGGCAACAGCATCAGCCATCTTATTCTCATCTAGATGCAAGTGAAGAAAATTAACCTTCTCAAACTCTTGTAACAATTCAAAAATCAACTTTTTATCTTAGGCCAGTTTCGAATCTCAAGTTTTCTATTCCCTTGTAATTGGTAAATCACTAGGGCTGAATCCTCATAAACTTTTAATACTGGCACATTTCTCTCAATAGCTGCACAGAGTCCCATAACACATGCTTCATACTCTGCCAAATTATTTTTGCAATCAAAATCCAGTTTAATGGTAAAAGGATAATAATATTCTTGAGGAGATATAAGAATTGCTGTAATTCCATGACCCAAAGCATTTGACGCCCTATTGAAATACATTTTCCATTCTACTTTCTTTGCCTGGTCATTTTTCTTTAATAGAAACATTCATCAAATATTTATTAGGAAAATCAAAATCGAGTGGCTGATAATCATTAAAAGCATGACCATTAAGAATTTAACAATGGCACTTTCTTTGACAAATTTTTGGCTCACATAAACTATATCATATTCTGAGAATAACACTTGCCATCTCACTATTCTTTTAAAAAATGCTGAAGCTTAAAAAAGATGCTTAATTGAATTTATCTTGGTGATCAACCAAGTAGTATGATATAGCATATATTGCCTGAGCTTATTTATAGCCCAAGCTAGCACAGTATATTTTTTCGATTTGGGAATAATTTACCTCATATTTTGAAACTTTTTACAGAGGTAATAGATTGCCCCTTCTTTTTTACTAGTCTCCTCGTGTTACCTAAGCACAGATCTCATTGACCGCTCAAACACTGAAAGGTATAATATAAAAGGATGCCTTAGAATCGAGGGTACGAGAACTGGAGGATTTGTTAAATATTGCTTCACCTTTTTTTAATGCTATTTGACAATCTTCATCCTATTCTCCTGGGCTATGTTTTTTAAGAAATCGAAAGATTGGATCACATTTGTCCATGAGTTGAGAAATAAAATGGGCAATGTAATTCAACTTCCCAAGCAAGCTTCTTACTTTGTTTTGCGTGCATAGAGGCGGCAGCTCCTGAATAGCTTTGATGTTATTAGGATCAACCCTAATCCCTTTTTCCCTCATTTTATATATCAGCTTTGAATTAATCTTAGTTTTGATATAACTAAAACTTAAGCTTAATTAGCTTATGTTTAAATATTTTCAAGATTAGTATTTTTCCATAAAATATTTTGTAAACACTTTGAAAAACGCTAGAATGTGTTTGAACTCCTTCAAGCACTCAAAAGTATGTTCTTAATACATACTTTTGTATAAAATATTTTTTAGACAAGTTTTACATGTTTTAAAGTCATCAAAACATTTTAAAATTGATTTTTATATGAATGTATCGATACACTATGTGTATGTATCGATGCAATACATGGCAGTAGCTAAATAACCATAAAATGCAAAAATCATTATTCATGTATCGACATAAATCACTCTATATCGATATAGGGTTGTTCATGTATCAAGATAGATCTTTCTGTATCGATACATGACTGTTTAGCAGTCATATTTTGGACCGTTAAACACAACGAATTGATACCCACTCAATTACATAAGCACAAAAAACAAGTGGAATAACTTTTTACAAGCTCCAACAACTATAATACTTCATCAAATATCCCCAATAGCTATAATCATGATCAAGGCTATAAATAAGCCTCTCCAACACCTCCAATAAGTAGAAGAACCAAAAGAATTGTGCTTAAAGTCAAATCTTTCAATTTTTCCATCATTTTCACTAAGTAGTTCATCTTTGTGTAGGATTAATTCTTTTTATTTTTGCGTTCTTCTTTCTGTATCTTTAGATACATATTCTCCTTGAGCCCAATATTCTTGTCAACACCTAACCTTTAGACGTTTTATTTATTTACACTTAAATCCTTGTAAAAAGGGGAGGTTACTACTTAGACATTGAAAAGTAGAGAAGGTTTCTAGTTAGCCTTCAAAAGTAATGAGGAAGGTTCTATCTTAGCCATAAAAGATAGGGGTACAGGTTTTTATCTTAGCCTTGGAAGATAGAGAGTGTAAAGGTTATACCTTGTCCTTGAAAGATAGATAATTCAAGTTAGTGAATTGTTAAAATCTGAGGCAAGTGAGGCCGAGGTAGAGGAAGTAGGCAATTGAGGCCAAACCTCTCTAAATCATTGAGTTTGCTTCTCTTTCCCTTGTCTTTAATTATTTATTTCTAGTCACTAACTTGTACTCCAAAGTTTATTGTTTAGAGATTTTATTTATCAAAGATTTAATTTACCAAAATTTTGAGAAATTAATTTTTGTCATTCTCTAAATTTTTGTCTTTAATTATTTATTTCTATTCTCTAAATTAATTTTTGAGAAATTAATTTACCAAAGTTCATTCACTAACTTATAGCTCTTCGTCGAAGGACCAGTGGAACATGAAAGCTTTTTATCATTCTTTTTTGTATCCCAAAGGAAAACCAAAGGAACACAAAAGGTTTCAAAATTCAAAATATCTTTTGCACTCTGGTGGAGAGCTAGAGGAATGCAAAAGGTTTTATTATTTTTTTTGAAATTTATAAAAATCTTGATTTCTATTTTGAAAAGGATATCTCGTTATTAAAATAATTCATAAAACCTCTCTCCTATTTTACAAAAAATTCTACGTATTATTCTAACTTAGAAATATTATTTTTATTTTCTAAAATGTAAATTTTATATTTATGGAAAATATTTATAGAATATCCTAGGACTCGATAACAATCTAATATGACGAACCTATTCCTAATGTGTACATTTGACATGAAAGTATCCTAGTAATCACATAGGACTTAGTTTTAACAAAATTACCAAAATGTCCTTAAGGTATACCTTCGACTTGAAAATACCCGGTAAACCTAATCGACCTTAAGATGATCTAGGAAGGCTGAACCAATCTTAAAAATTTACATTTGGTCTTAGTGAGAAAAAAATACAAAAATACCTTTAAGGTATACCTTTAACATTAAAGTATCCTAAAACCCCTAATAGACACTAAAATGACTTTAAAAGGCTAAATGAATCCTAAACATTCACCTTTCGCAAAAAAGCATTTCGATGAGAAAAATTATGAAAATACCCCTAAGGTATACCTTCGACATGAAAGTATCCTGGTACCCTTAATGGACAGTAAAATGACCTTACAAGGGTAAGCGAATCCTAAACATTCACCTTTGGCATAAAAGTATCTCGATAAAAAAATTATGAAAATGCCCCTAGTGTATGCTTTCAACATGAAAGTATCCTGGTACCCCTAATGGACACTAAAATGACCTTAAAAGGCTAAACAAATCCTAAACATTCACTTTTGGCATAAAAGTGTCCCGATGAGAAAAACTATAAAAATGCCCTTGGGGTGTACCTTCGACATGAAAGTATCACCGTACCGTAATGGACACTATAATGCAATGAAATGATGAATTTACCCTAATTGGGCAACTAAAATCCGAAATATGGCTTAAAATGCAAAAATTACAATTTAAGCTGCAAACTTTTAAAAATTTTATTTCGTACCCGACGAAAAACTAAGAGAATACGAAAAGTTTTAAAAACTTTTATACCCCTACGGAAGGCCATAGGAATAATAGAAATCTTTAAAATTGACATAATGGCAATTTTACCTCCTAAACATCTAAGTTTGCTTTTTTTTCATTAAATTATTAAAATTTTTCATTTTGGTCCCTACATGTTAAAATACTCTAAAAATCCAAAAATCATATAGAAATATGCATGAAAATATAGCAAATGTATCAACAAGAATTCGACCAAACACGTTGGCCTTAAAACAAAATTTTTCTATATTTTGCAAAATAACCTCTAAGCTTTGTAAAATTGCATTTTGACCCCTACATGATAAAATATCACAAAACATCACAACAAATCATCAAACTAGCAAAGAATCACCAAAAACCTATGGTAAAAATGTGTACAAAGATTTGGCCAAACGCTTTTAGCCATAAAGCATAACTTTTCTTTTTTTGCAACTTAGTCCCTAAACTTCTTAAAATTGTAAAATGATCTCCTAAAGTGTTAAAAATCCCTAAATCATGTTTTGAAACACTCAAAATCAGTTTCATATAGTCCACAAAACTCTCGACCAAACCAAAAATGGCATAAAAGTTTTTTTTTACATATTTTATAATATAATACCTATATTTTCTAGTATTACGAAATATCCTAAAGCATAAGAAAAAATGAAATTATCAACCAAAAAAAGCACAAAATCATTATTAATTCAGCATACCGCATTCGACCAAGGAAGGAAAATAGAACCTAAACATGTTTAAAAAAGATTTACAAGGAGCTTAAATAATCACCACTAAACTTAAATAATGATAATATCATAAAAATAAATATGCAAACATACTAATCCGTATATAAACATCAAAACATCATAAGAAATAATATAAACATCAATATATCTTCAACAAAGACAAAATCATAGCAACAACAACAATATTTTATAAAAAAATATAACTAAAAAAATAACAACAAATTTTTCATATATTTATTATCACCATGTTTAGCCTTTCAACATGGATGAAAATCCATGAGTCTTAACATGGATTTAACTCATAAACAAGGAAAGAAATGAACAAAGATGAAGAGAAACTAAAGGATTAAACATTACCTTGAATAAATTAAAAAATAAAATAAACTATATATCTTTTCGTAGTGATTTTTTTCCAAGCAAGAAAAACCAAAAAAGCTCTACTTTTGAACAATTCTCCCCCTATTTATAAAGGGGGAGAATCGGCCAAGAAGGAATTAAATCCTTCTTGGCCAATTTGGGCCATTTTAAATTGCATCAAAAGATGGAGTGCATGAAATTGACATGAAATTAGTGGCCATTCAAAAATATTTCGACATGATTATTTTGATACTATCAAGTAATGGATAGTTAGAAACCAACTAAATTGGCATAGGGAAAAGTTGGAAATTAACTAGACTAATTCCCATGAAACTAGTAGAAAATAATCAATAATTAAAATTAAATTAAAATGGTAATAATAAAATTAATAATTAATAATCATAAACAAAATTTTGAAATGAAATAATGAAAAAAACTGATTGAAACTCCAAAACTCGCAAGATTATACGAGAAAAAACCTTATCGAAAAAAATTATCATATACGAAAAATGCAAAACTTATAAAATAAATTGAATTTTTACAAACTAATTTAATAGGGATTAAAAATAATATTTAAAAAATTATAAACCCCGAAAAATCCTACTAAAGAAATTTATGGAGTAGAAACTCTGTATTTTGGTAGTAGCAAACATTCTAAAACTCATAAAATAAATTAAATTTTTCAAAACTGATTTAATATAAATTAAATAATAATATTTTAAGAATTTTCAAAATTATAAACTGAGAAAAATATTCTCAAAAAAATTACGAAGTAGAAAATTTGGTTTTTCAAAAACGAGGAATATTCTAAAGAAAATTAAAAAATCATAAAATAAAATGAATTCTGAAAAAATGATTTAATATGAATAAATAATAATATTTGGAGAATTTTAAAAATTATAAATTTGAAGAAATCTACTGAAAAATTTTATGAAATGAAAAACTCTATATTTTGGAATAAAAAAATTCTAAAAAAGTAAAACTCATAAAATAAAATGAAAATTTCAAAACTAATTTAATAGTGATTATATTAAATATTTAAAGAATTTTGAAGTTCAAAACCCAAGAAAATTTCACCAAAAATTTTAGTGATAACAGAAAGTTTGTATTCTCGAATTGAAAAATTTTCCAAAAATACATTGAAACTTTTGTAAAATGAGCTGAATAAAACGTATTATCTAATAATTTACAAAATGGTAAGGATGAAAATCCAAATTTCAAAATAATTTGACCAAGAAAAATTTTACGAATATGATATTTGTGATACTATGAAAAATTCAAAATTAATTGCTAAAATGTATAACTTGGCACTTTGTGGCATAAAATGTCAATATGAACTTTTCCTTGAATATATTTTATTTTTTTGGAGTGCATATTGACACAAATACCACATAGATATTGGTAAAAATATATGACAATCAACTTCTCAATTTTAATAAAAAATTCTTAAACAAATTCTTAAAAATGAGAAATTTGACTACGATAACATCTGTAGAAATAGATTTTCAAAATTTTGACAAGAAAATATTAAAAATAATTTTTTAAAATATATATCCTATACATTCTGGCATTAGAAATCGAAATATAACTTTTTGTGAATTTACAGCTATTTAAGTTAGGGCTAAAAAGGTCTTGAAAATGTCTTCTTCATCTAAAAAAGATCATTCCCTAGGAGGATAGCCGTTAAGCTCTCGATTTGGAATATTTAGAATTATTGGAAAAGAGACCTGGACTCAATTAGGTGTCTACAAGATGAATACCAAATAAGGGTGGTTTTGGGTATGATATGAAGAATACTAAAGGTCTATAAGTGGTCTAGAGAGGATTCATCACCTCAAATGATACAAAAGGCATATCCAAGTTATTCCTGGCTTGTGTTAACTCAAAGACTTTAGTCACGACAATACAATTACAGAGTTATAGGGCTAATATTGAATAGGTAAAAAAGTAGACACTGCAGCAAACTTTTTCCTCGTCTTCAATATATGATGGAAAGATTGAATTACACTGAGATCTTGTACACTGAAGGCTTGTCAAAATCAATTTGACTCCAGCATAACCGGTGGCCATGATACATTGCTAGATACCAATCTTGATCTACAAATATAAATTATTCTTAAATGAGTAAATTTATATTTATTACCAATATGATGGAGGCCTAAAGGGTCACAAACATAGGGTGATTTTATGAAATTAAAATGAAACAAAGATTAAATTACCTAAAAATTAAAACTTACTGGGAGTTTTTTTAATTATCCAAAAATGAAAGCCCAAAGTGCAATTATGCAAAAACTATAGCTGTGTGTTTAAACCATACTTTGTGCCTTCCTAAGACATTAGAAACCCTAGAGGTGCCTTTTGATCTTCCCAAAAAAGAATTCATGCCATCTTGTTTCTCTCATGTCATTTTCTTCAGCTTTCCATAGGACGTTGCTTTTTCACTGATTTTCTTGTTTGTGACACATAGAAAGATTGCTTGGGGAAGGTTTTTAAAACCTAATCTGCTAGCACATATGTTCGCATAGAGGAGTATTTTCATTATAAAGGATTTCTGAGTCACCTGTGTAGATCAATATTAGAGGTAGGACATGTGGATAGCTTTGGTTTATAACAACTGGGCTTGATGTATAAGATCAAAGCAAAGTCCATTTTAATACGAAAAGATGGGCCTTTTTTAGATTAAGGTATGAAATTAAATTTTTTTTCTTATTATGGCTAGTTCGATCAAAATGGTTTTAAAACATTCCATTAATGCTATTCGATACATTCTACTGCATTATTTTGAGTTTTTGGTTTTAAAAAATTTTTATTGTCAAATCAATTCACCAAATCCAAATAGTGGGAATTAAATACCTAGGATAAAATCTTTTATAATTTCAAAAATCTAATTTATATCTTAAATTATTCTTAATTAAACTTATTTAATTAAGTCATCCTCATTGTACCTTTTATTTAAATACGTCATGCTTAATTAAATCCTGGTTTTAATATAATAGATCATCTTACTGTATGTAACCTATTAGGCTTCGATCATAACAACAAAAAACATAATTGCCCAATTAAGTGTTTTTATATTTATAGACTAAGATTGGCCACTAATAAGGCATCATGGCCACTAGTATGCATGAAGAGTCAATATTACCTCTTTAAAAACTTGTAGTATCCTGCCTCTCAACGTACTTGGTCCTTTCATCAGATATTCCGAAAAGAACATGAGCATAGTGCAACATCTATTCATGTATCAATCCATATTAGTTTTTGCAGCTTTTAGTTAACCACATGAATTTAGAGAAATAATTTCTCCTAAATTTATCATACACTGGCCAACGACTTTATTAAGTTAAGCAAAGCCAAGAACATGTGAGATATGTCTTCAATGTCATTTGAAGTGCCGAATTTTTATTGGATCACTCATTCACCCACCATACGATTATGTCATACCTAACGTACCTTACCTTAAGCATCTATCCATTTTGGACTTGTTTCAGATAAATCTAAGTATGATACTTCTCATATGAGATGACCTAAGGTCACAGGTCTAAGGACTAAAATACATGACTGGTACAAGAGAATATATTCTATAGACATTTACTTGACTTATACCAAATAGAGTTCTTATACAGGCTATGTTCAGTGAACTTGTTTCCATAAAATAAACACCCATAGCTATCCTCAAGTATCTCTATACTTCAACTTCTTTGAGATCAAAGAGTTGCATGCATCAAATACATGGAGGCTTAGCATATGCGAGTCTTTTTTTCATTGTCAATGCCCTATCTTGACAATACATTGACTAGGTACGTTTTTAGAAACAAGGCTTCAATGCATAAGGATCCCATCATCACTACTCATTCTAACTTTGCCAGGTTATTATGTTTCATGGGCTTCATCTAACTAATGTTTGGTTGATTGTCAATCACATCACTAACATGATGGAAAACCTTGAATCACTAACTAAAGTGATTGGTTTTCATTATTAACTATTATATGCCTCATCTAGTCTGATTGGCTCTAGGACATACACTAACAAGTAATCTTATTTAATAGTGTATTAATTTTATTCAATTATTGTTATTTCAGTAATTAACAATAGTGACACTCTTTAATTATACTTTTGTACTATCAAAATCAATTTTAAAGCAGTTTTTAATCACTTTAAAAGGGTTTTACATTAACTAGAATTTTATATGTTCATTACATGGTTTAAAAAAAATAAAAAGAATATGCAAAAAGGTAGATGAAAATAAGAGTTATACTAACTAAAAAATAGCTAAAAGTTTCTTAATTGAATGTTGAATACCTTTAAAACAAATTTAACAAAAACAATCTAAATTCTCCGTAGGGCCCAATGGTCCATAAAAATAGCATAAAGTTGATAGTAAGCAATTTTTTTAGCGATTTAAAAAAACCATATCAACTTCTAACCTTTTAGAGGTGGTTCCAAACTATAAATAAAAACCATCTCAAAATATGATTTTTCTAGTAATGAGAATTGCATTTTTCATTTTATCATAAATGAAGCATGATCATTAAAACGTTTTCTAAATCTAAAGTTATCATATAGGACCCTTTAAAAGAATATTCCATTTAAATCTTTTAATAGTTTTTGAAAAAAATAAAAATCACTTTATTTAGGTGAAGTTAATCAAGCAAAACTTTAAGAGAAGCTGACTAATATAAATTCTACTTATGTTGAAACATGTGTTTGCAACTAAGTTTTTTGATATGATAAATGACTATGAATTTTGTTTCCTTATCTTTTAATTAATTTTAGTTGCATTTATAGATTACTAGAAATATTAAGATATTGGTATTTGGCCCCCTATTATATCTCTATTGCGAGCAATGGTTGAAAATGGTATTTAATAGTTTTTGGAAAAATAAAATCACCTTATTTAAGTGATGTTAATCAAGCAAAACTTTAAGGGATGCTAGCTATCATATTTTTATTTCTTTATTTTGTAACTAAGTTTTTTAATTGGATAAGTTGTACTTTTTAAAAAAGAGTCTATCTATAGAAAATAGATAAACAGAAAGATAAAACTTATATAAACATTTGAGTATGATTTTTTGTTTTTTTCCCTTTTAATTAATTTTAATTGAATCTCTACATAACTAGAAATATTGAAATATTGGTATTTGACAACTATTACATCTCAATCATGAGTAAAGGTTGAAAATGGTGGAAAATTAGGGAAAATTTGTTAAAACAATTGAAAAAGTATTATCTTTATATTTTGAATATAGGTTATCAAGAATTTTTTACTGATTTTTACTCATTCATTGGACTATTTAACTAAACAAACATCTTTATCTATTGAACTCTTAGAATCTTCCCATTAGTCAAGTTCTATATTTTACAAAGTCTTTGTTTTTAGAATACTTATGGACAACAATTACCGATAAAAATAGTTAACATATAGCATTTTTGCTGATGATGCCAATATATGTGTTTTCAAATAAGTCACTATCGGTACCATCGATTGAAATTTTTATATAGGTAAAAGGAAAACTACAACTCCAACAAATTTGTAATCCATGGTCAAAAAGATTATATGGTACCATCGATTGAACTTTTTATATAGGTAAAAGGAAAAATACAACATTAATTATCCTTTTCATGCTTTACTAAGATTGAGAATTAAATTTTTATTTAGAACTTTATATAAATTAAGAGTCATGG
>JBBYHM010316807.1:0-26447 GCA_038381775.1 Adansonia rubrostipa
TAGAATCATGTCCTCGTCATTGAGATATAAGTTATTGATGCTTTCATTTGGCAGCAAAAGCTTTACTTTCTAACTTTTTTCCTTATAATCAAAGTTTGATGCTCAAACAAGACAAGCTTAGGTTCTTGTAACAATCTCCATTCAACACTATAATCTTATTCCCCTCATTAGGATCCATGAAATTAATGCTTTGGTTTGGTAAGAAAAGCTTTATTTTCCATAATTTTCCTTAAAGTCAAAGTTCATCCATCAAATGAGACAAACTTTGATTCCCCTAACAACCACTATTCTTTTTCTGATGGGCACTATAATCAAGTTCTCCGCATTGGGATACATGATATTGATGGTTTTTTTTTGCAAGAAAAACTTTTTTTTCCACTATTTTCCTTATACGCAAAATTCATACATCAAATGAGAGACAAGCTAGGATTCTCGCAACAATGTCCATTATTCCTGTGATTCAGCACTATAATCTTATTCCTCTCATTGGGATACACAATATTGATGCTTTGGTTTGGCAGTAAAAGCTTTCATTTCCATCATTTTCCTTGGAATGAAGTTTATCTGTAAGATGAGACAAACTTGGATTCTTATATTAATCTCTACTATTTTTGTGATTGAGCAGTACAATCGTGTTCTCCTCATTGGGATACATGATATTGTTGCTTTCGTTTGGCAGGAAAAGCTTTTCTTTTCACTATTTTTCTTATAATCAAAGTTCTTATGTCAAATGAGACAAACTTGGATTCCTATAGTAATCTCCATTCTTTTTGTGATGGGGCACGAAGATCATGTTCTCCTCATTGGGATACACAATATTGATGCTTTCGTTTGGCAAGAAAAGCTTTTTTTTCCATTATTTTTCTTATAATCAAAGTTTGTAAGTTAAATGAGACAAGGTTGGATTGTTGTACAATGTCCATTCTTTTTATGATTCAGCACTGTAATCTTATTCCCCTTGTGGGGATACACGATATTGATGCTTTGCTTTGGCAGTAAATCCTTTCCTTTCCACCATTTTCCTTAATATAAAGTTTGCCTGTAAGATGAGACAAACTTGGATTCTTGTAGTAATCTCTACACTTTTTATGATTGAGCACTACAATCATGTTTTTTTCATTGCGATACACGATATTGATGCTTTGGTTTGGAAAGAAAGGCCTTCTTTCCACTATTTTCCTTATAATCAAAGTTTGTACATCAAATAAGACAAGCTTGTATTCTCGTAACAATCTCCATTTTTCTTGTGATTCACCACTATAATCTTATTCCCCTTATTGAGATAAACAATATTGATGCTTTGGCTTGGTAGAAAAAGCTTTACCATTTTCTTTGTAATAAAGTTCAATTGTAAGATGAAACAAACCTAGATTCTTATAATAATCTCTACCCTTTTTATGGTTTAGCACTAGAATCATGTCCTTTTCATTGGGATATAAGTTATTGATGCTTTCATTTGGCCGCAAAAGCTTTACTTTGTAACTTTTTCCTTATAATCAAAGTTTGGTGCTCAAATGAGACAAGCTTAGGTTCTCGCAACAATCTCCATTCATTTTTTCATTCGACACTATAATCTTATTCCCCTCATTAGGATCCGTGAAATTAATGCTTTGATTTAGCAGGAAAAGCTTTCTTTTCCATAATTTTCCTTAAAGTCAAAGTTCATCCATCAAATAAGATAAACTTTGATTCCCCTAACAACCACTATTTTTTTTTGATGGGCACTATAATCAAGTTCTCCACATTGGGATACATGATATTGATGCTTTCTTTTAGCAAGAAAAACTTCTCTTTCCACTATTTTCCTTATACTTAAAATTCATACGTCAAATGAGAGACAAGCTTGGATTCTCACAACAATCTCCATTATTCTTGTGATTCAGTACTATAATCTTATTCCTCTCATTGGGATACACAATATTGATGCTTTGGTTTGGTAGTAAAAGCTTTCTTTTCCACCATTTTCCTTGGAATAAAGTTCATCCGTAAGATAAGACAAACTTGGATTCTCATATTAATCTCCACTATTTTTGTGATTGAGCAGTACAATCGTGTTTTCCTCATTGGGATACATGATATTCATGCTCTTGTTTGGTAAGAAAAGCTTTTCTTTTCACTATTTTCCTTATAATCAAAGTTCTTACATCAAATGAAACAAACTTGGATTCCTATAGTAATCTCTATTCTTTTTGTGATGGGGCACTAAGATCATGTTCTCCTTATTGGGATACACAATATTAATGCTTTCATTTGGCAAGAAGAGCTTTTTTTGTTTCCATTATTTTTCTTATAATCAAAGTTCATAAGTCAAATGAGATAAGCTTGGATTCTCGTAACAATCTTTATTCTTTTTTATGATTTAGCACTGTAATCTTATTCTCCTTATTGGGATACATGATATTGATGCTTTGCTTTGGCAGTAAATCCTTTCCTTTCCACCATTTTCCTTACTATAAATTTTGCCCATAAGATGAGACGCACATAGATTCTTGTAGTAATCTCTACACTTTTTGTGATTGAGCCCTACAATAATGTTCTTTTCATTGCGATACATGATATTGACACTTAGGTTTGGTAGGAAAAGCTTTTCTTTCAACTATTTTCCTTATAATCAAAGTTCATACATGAAATGAGACAAGCTTGGATTCTCGTAACAATCTCTATTCTTCTTGTGATTCACCACTATAATCTTATTCCCCTCATTGAGATAAACAATATTGATGCTTTGGTTTGGTAGAAAAAGCTTTACCATTTTCTTTATAATAAAGTTCATTTGTAAGATGAGACAAACTTAGATTCTCGTAATAATCTCTGCTCTTTTTATGGTTTAGCACTAGAATCATGTCTTCTTCGTTAGGATATAAGTATTGATGCTTTCATTTGGCAGCAAAAGCTTTACTTTCTAACTTTTTCCTTATAATCAAAGTTTGGTGCTCAAACAAGACAAGCGTAGGTTCTCTCAACAATCTTTATTCATTTTGTCATTCGACACTATAATCTTATTCCCTCATTAGGATCCATGAAATTAATGCTTTGGTTTGGCAAGAAAGGCTTTCCTTTCCACAATTTTCCTTAAAGTCAAAGTTCATCCATCAAATGAGACAAACTTTGATTCCCCTAACAATCTCTATTCTTTTTTTGATGGGGCATTATAATCAAGTTCTCCACATTGGGATGCATGATATTGATGCTTTCTTTTGGCAAGAAAAGCTTCTCTTTCCACTATTTTCCTTATATTTAAAATTCATATGGCAAATGAGAGACAAGCTTGGATTCTCGCAACAATGTCCATTATTCTTGTGATTCAGCAATATAATCTTATTCCTCTCATTAGGATACATAATATTGACGCTTTAGTTTGGCAGTAAAAGCTTTTCTTTCCACCATTTTCCTCAGAATAAGGTTCATTTGTAAGTTGAGACAAACTTGGATTGTCATATTAATCTCTACTATTTTTGTGATTGAGCGGTACAATCATGTTTTTCTCATTAGGATACATGATGTTAATGCTTTCGTTTGGCAGAAAAAGCTTTTCTTTTCACTATTTTTCTTATAATCGAAGTTCTTACGTCAAACAAGACAAACTTAGATTCCTGTAGTAATCTCCATTCTTTTTATGATGAGGCACTAAGATCATGTTCTTCTCATTGGGATACACAATATTGATGCTTTCGTTTGGCAAAAAAAGCTTTTTTTTCCATTATTGTTCTTTTAATCGAAGTTCGTAAGTCAAATGAGACAAGCTTGGATTTTCATAACAATCTCCATTCTTTTGTGATTCAGCATTGTAATTTTATTCCCCTTATTGGGATATGCGATATTGATGCTTTGCTTTGGCAGTAAATCTTTTCCTTTCCACCATTTTCCTTGATATAAAGTTTTCCTGTAAGATGAGACAAACTTGGATTCTTGTAGTAATCTCTACGCTTTTTGTGATTGAGCTCTACAATCATGTTCTTTTCATTGTGATACATGATATCGATGCTTTGGTTTGGTAGGAAAAGCTTTTCTTTCCACTATTTTCCTTATAATCAAAGTTTGCACATGAAATGAGACAAGCTTGGATTCTCGTAACAATCTCCATTCTTCTTGTGATTTAGCGCTATAATCATATTCCCCTCATTGGGATACATAATATTGATGATTTTGTTTAGTAGGAAAAGGTTTACCATTTTCCCTGGAATAAAGTTATTCTATAAGATGAGACCAACTTGGATTCTCATAATAATCTCTACTCTTTTTGTGATTGAGCATTAAAATCATGTCCTCCTCAATGGGATACACGATATTAATGCTTTTGTTTGGTAGGAAAAGCTTTTCTTTCCAATATTTTCCTTATAATCAAAGTTTGCTCATTAAATATGACAAGTTTAGGTTCTCATAACTATTTATTCATTTTATGATTCGGCACTATAATCGTATTGCCCTCATTAGAATACATGAAATTAATGCTTTGGTTTGGCAGGAAAAGCTTTTCCTTCCACTATTTTCCTTAGAGTGAAAGTTCATTGATCAAATGAGACAAACTTTGATACCTATAGTAATCTTTATTTTTCTCTATTAGGGCACTAAAATCACTTTCTCCTCATTGGGATAGAAGATATTGATGCTTTCTTTTGGCAAGAGAAGTTTTCTTTCCATTATTTTTTTATAATCAAATTTCACATGTCAAATGAGAGAAGCTTGGATTCTCATAACAATATCCATTTTTCTTGTGATACATCACCATAATCTTATTCCCCTTAGTGGCATACTAAATATTAATTCTTTGCTTTGGTAGTAAAAGCTTTTCTTTCCTCCATTTTCCTTGGAATAAAGTTCGTTCATATAATGAGACACGATATTATGGGGAAACTTGGATTCTCTCAATAATCTCTAGACTTTTTATGATTAAGCCATTGCAATCATGTTCTCCTAATTAGGATACACAATATTGATGCTTCTGTTTGGCAGGAGAAGCTTTTTATTCCACTATTTTCTTTACAATCAAAGTTTTTACATCAAATAAGACAAATATGGATTCCCATAATAATCTCCATTCTTTTTGTGATGGGGCACTAAAATCATGTTCTCCTCATTGGGATACACAATATTGATGCTTTTCTTTGGTAGTAAATCCTTTCCTTTCCACCATTTTCCTTGGAATAAAGTTTGCCCATAAGATAAGGCAAACTTGGATTCCTATAGTAATATCTACTCTTTTTGTGATTGATCCCTATAATCATGTTCTCTTTATTGCAATACACAATATAGATGCTTTGCTTTGGCAAGAAAAGTTTTTCTTTCCACTATTTTCCTTATAATCAAAGTTCGCACATTAAATGAGACAATCTTAGATTCTCATAACAAATCTTCATTTTTCTTGTGATTCAGCGCTATAATCTTATTCCCCTTTTTGGGATATACAATATTGATGCTTTGGTTTGGTAGGAAATGCTTTACCATTTGCTTGGAATAAAGTTCGTCTGTAAGATTAGACAAAATTGGATTCTCGTAATAATCACTACTCTTTTTGTGATTGAGCCCTAGAATTATGTCCTCTTTATTGGGATTCACGATATTAATGCTTTTGTTTGACAGGAAAAGCTTTACTTTCCAACACTTTCCTTATAATCAAAGTTTGCTCGTTAAATAAGATAAGTTGGGTCTCATAACAATCTCCATTCATTTTTTCGTTTGACACTATAATCTTTTCCCCGCATTAGGATACATGAAATTAATGCTTTGATTTGGTAGGAAAAGCCTTCATTTCCATAAATGAGACAAACTTTGATTCTCATAACAATCTCTATTCTTTTTTGGATGGGCAACTACAATCAAGTTTTTTGCATTATGATACATGATATTAATGCTTTCTTTTGACAAAAAAAGCTTTTTTTTCTATTATTTTCCTTATAATCAAAATACATACGTCAAATGAGAGACAAGCTTGGATTCTCATAATAATCTCCATTATTTTTGTGATTTAGCATGTAATCTTATTCCTCTCATTGGGATACACAATATTAAGGGTTTGGTTTGGTAGTAAAAGCTTTCCTTTCCACCATTTTCCTTGTAGTAAATTTTGTACATCAAATGAGACAAAGTTTAATTCCCATAATAATCTCTATTCTTTTTCTGATAGGGCACTAAAATCATGTTTTCCTCTTTGGGGTACATGACATTGATACTTTCGTTTGGCAAGAAAAGCTTTTATTTCCACTATTTCCCTTATAAGCAAAGTTCATACATCAAATAAGACAAGCTTGGATTCTTGTAACAATCTCCACTATTCTTGTGATTTAGCACTATAGTCTTATTCCTTCCATTAGGATATACAATATTGATGCTTTGGTTTTATAAGAAAAGCTTTATCATTTTCCTTGGAATAAAGTTCATCCGTAAGATGAGACAAACTTAGATTTTCATAATAATCTCTACTCTTTTTGTTATTGATTACTACAATCATTTCCTCCTCATTGGGATACACGGTATTGATGCTTTCTTTTAGCAGGAAAAGCTTTTCTTTCCAACATTTTCCTTATAATCAAAAAATGCTCGTCAAATAAGTCAAGCTTAGGTTCTCGTAACAATCTTCACTCATTTTATGATTCGGCACCATAATCTTAGTCCACTCATTGGGATACATGAAGTTAATGCTTTCGCTTGGCAGGAAAAGTTTTCCTTTCCACCATTTTCCTTAGAGTCAAAGTTTATCCATCAAGTGAGACAAACTTTGATTCCCATAATAATTTCTATTTTCTTCTATTGAGGCACTAAAATCATTTTATCCTCATTAGGATACACGATATTGATGTTTTCTTTTGGTAAGAAAAGTTTTATTTCCACTATTTTCCTTATAATCAAATTTCATATGTCAAATGAGACAAGCCTAGATTTTTATAACAATATCCATTTCTCTTGTGATTCAGCACCATAATCCTGTTCCCCCTCATTACAATACATAATTTTGATGCTTTGTTGTGGCAGGAAAAGCCTTCCTTTCCACTATTTTCCTTGGAATAAAGTTCATTCATAAGATGAGACAAACTTGGATTCTCGTAACAATCTTTACTCTTTTTGTGATTGAGCATTACAATCATATTCTTCTCATTGGGATACATAATATTGACTCTTTCGTTTAGCAAGAAAAGCTTTTCTTTCCACTGCTTCTTTATAATCAAAGTTCATGCATCAAATAAGGCGAATATGGATTCCCATAATAATCTCCATTCATTTTATGGTGGGGCACTAAAATCATGATCTCCTCATTGGGATACATGATATTGATGCTTTTGTTTGGTAAGAAAAGTTTTTCTTTCCACCATCTTATAATCAAAGTTCGTTTGCCAAATGAGACAAGGTTGGATTCTTGTAACAATCTCCATTATTTTTGTGATACAGCACTGTAATCTTATTCCCATCATTGGGATACACAATATTGATACTTTAATTTGGTAAGAAATGCTTTACCATTTGCATGGAATAAACTTTGTTCGTAAGATTAGACAAACTTGGATTCTCGTAATAATCTCTTCTCTTTTTGTGATTGAGCCCTAGAATCACGTCCCCTTCTTTGGGATACGCGATATTGATGCTTTAGTTTGGCAGGAAAAGCTTTACTTTCGAACACTTTCCTTATAATCGAAGTTTGCTCATCAAATAAGATAAGCTTGGGTCTCGTAACAATCTCCACTCATTTTGTTATTCGACACTATAATCTTTTCCCCATATTAGGATACACAAAATTAATTCTTTGATTTGGTAAGAAAAGATTTCTTTTCCATAAATGAGACAAACTTTGATTCTCATAACAATCTCTCTCCTTTTTCGGATGGGCAACTATAACCAAGTTCTCCGTGTTGGGATACACGATATTGATGCTTTCTTTTGGAAAGAAAAGCTTTTTTTTTCCAATACTTTCCTTATAATCAAAATTCAAACGTCAAATGAGAGAAAAGCTTGGATTCTCATAATAATCTCCATTGTTCTTGTGATTCAGCACTGTAATCTTATTCCTCTCATTGGGATACAGAATATTGAGGCTTTGGTTTGGTAGTAAAAGCTTTCCTTTTCACCATTTTCCTTAGAGTAAATTTTGTACGTCAAATGAGACAAACTTTGATTCCCATAATAATCTCTATTCTTTTTCTGATAGGGCACTAAAATCATATTTTTCTTTTTGGGATACATGATATTGATACTTTCGTTTGACAAGAGATGCTTTTATTTCCACTATTTTCCTTATAAGCAAAGTTCGTACGTCGAATGAGACAAGCTTGGATTCTTGAAACAATCTCTATTCTTCTTATGATTCAGCACTATAATCTTATTCCCCTTATTGGGATACACAATATTGATGCTTTGGTTTTATAGGAAAAGCTTTGCCATTTTCCTTGGAATAAAGTTCATCTGTAAGATGAGACAAACTTAGATTCTCATAATAATCTTTACTCTTTTTGTGACTAAGCACTACAATCATGTTCACCTCATTGGGATACACGATATTAATGCTTTCATTTAATAGGAAAAGCTTTTCTTTCCAACATTTTCCTTATAATCAAACAATGCTCGTCAAATAAGTCAAGCTTAGGTTCTCGTAACAATCTTCATTCCTTTTGTGATTCAGCACTATAATCTTATTCCACTCATTGGGATACACAAAGTTAATGCTTTGGTTATGCAGGAAAAGTTTTCTCTTCCACCATTTTTTGTAGAGTCAAAGTTCATCCGATAAATGAGATAAACTTTCTTTCTCGTAATAATCTCTATTTTTTTTATAAGGCACTAAATCATCTTGTCCTAATTAAGATACAAGATATTTATGCTTTCTTTTGGTAAGAAAAGTTTTCTTTCCATTATTTTCCTTATAATGTTCCCCTAATTGGGATACACAATTTTGATGCTTTGTTGTGGCAGGAAAAGCCTTCCTTTCCACCATTTTCCTTGGAATAAAGTTCGTTCATAAGATGAGACAAACTTGGATTCTCTTAATAATCTTTACTTTCTTTGTGATTGAGCACTACAATCATGTTCTCCTTATTGGGATACATAGTACTGATGCTTTCGTTTGGCAAAAAAAGCTTTTTTTTCCACTATTTTCCTTATAATCAAAGTTCATGCGTCAAATGAGGCAAACATGGATTCCCATAATAATCTCCATTCTTTGTATGGTGGGGCACTAAAATCATGATCTCTTCATTGGGATACACGATATTGATGCTTTTGTTTGGTAAGAAAAGTCTTTTTTTTTCACTATCTTCCTTATAATCAAAGTTCGTTTATCAAATGAGACAAGGTTGGATTCTTGTAAAAATCTCCATTCTTTTTGTGATTCAGCACTGTAATCTTATTCCCATCATTGGGATGCACAATATTGATGCTTTGCTTTGCCAGTAAAACTTTTTCTTTCTCCATTTTCCTTAGAATAAAGTTTATCCATAGATAAGACAAACTTGGATTCTTATAATAATCTTTACTCTTTTTGTGATTGAGCACTGCAATTGTGTTTTCTTCATTGCGATACATGATATTAATGCTTTGCTTTGGTAAGAAAAGTTTTTCTTTCCACTATTTTCCTTATAATCAAATTTGTATGTCAAATAGGACAAGCTTGGATTCTTGTAACGATCTCCATTCTTCTTGTGATTCAGCACTACAATTTTATTCCCTTCATTGGGATACACAATATTGATGCTTTGGTTTGGTAAGAAAAGCTTTACCATTCTGCTTTGAAAAAGTTTGTCTGTAAGATGAGATAAACTTGGATTTGCATAATAATCTATGCTCCTTTTGTGATTGAGCCCTAGAATCATGCTCTCCTCGTTGTGATACATGATATTGATACTTTCATTTAGCAAGAAAAGCTTTTCTCTCTAATATATTCCTTATAATCAAATTTTGCTCGTCAAGTAAGACAAGCCTTGGTTCTTATAACAACCTCCATTCATTTTGTAATTCGGCACTATATCTTGATCCCCTCATTGGGATACACAATATCGATGCTTTGGTTTGGCAGTAAAAACTTTCCTTTCCACCATTTTCCTTGGAATAAAGTTCTTTCGTAAGAGGAGACAAACTTGGATTCTCGTAATAATCTTTACTCTTCTTGTGATTGAGCACTACAATCATGTCCTCTTCATTAGGATGCACAATGAGAATGCTTTCGTTTGGCAAGAAAGCTTTTCTTTCCATTATTCTCCTAATTATCAAAGTTTATATGTCAAACAAACTTGGATTCCCATAATAATCCCCAATCTTTTTATGATGGGGCAATAAATCATGTTTTCCTCGTTATGATACATGATATTGATGCTTTCATTTGGCAAGACAAGCCTTTCTTTCTGCTATTTTCCTTATAATCAAAGTTCATACAACAAATGAGAAAAGGTTGGAATCTAGTAACAATCCTATTTTTCTTGTGATTTTGTATTATAATCTTATTTGCCTGATTGGGATACACAATATTGATGCTTTGGTTTGGCAATAAAAGCTTTCCTTTCCACCATTTTCCTTGGAATAAAGTTCATTCACAAGATGAGACAAACTTGGATTCTCATAATAATCTTTACTCTTTTTGTGATTGAGAACTACAATCATGTTCACCTTATTAGGATACACAATATTGATGTTTCATTTGGCAAGAAAGGTTTTTCTTTCCAATATTTTCTTAATAATCAAAGTTTGTATCTAGACGAACTTGGATTCTCATAATAATCTCTATTCTTTATTTGATGGGGCACTAAAATCATGTTTTCCTCATTAAGATACATGATATTGATGCTTTTGTTTGGCAAGAAAAGCTTTTCTTTCCACCATTTTCCTTATAATCAAAGTTTAAACATCAAATGAGAAAAGGTTGGATTCTCATAACAATCTTCATTCTTCTTATGATTTAGCACTATAATCTTATTCCCTTCATTAGGATACACAATATTGACACTTTGGTTTGGCAGTAAAAGCTTTCCTTTCCACCATTTTCATTAAAATAAAGTTTATCCATAACATGAGACAAACTTGGATTCTCAAAATAATCTCAACTCTTACTGTGATTGAGCGCGACAATCATGTTCTCCTCATTGGGATACATAGTATTGACGCTTTCATTTGGTAGGAAAAGCTTTTCTTTTTATTATTTTCTTTGTAATTGAAGTTCTTATGTTAAATGAGACAAACTTGGATTCCAGTAATAATCTCTATTATTTTTCTGATGGGGTACTAAAGTCATGTTCTCCTCATTGGGATAAACGATATTGATGCTTTCTTTTAGTAGGAAAAGTGTTTTTTCCTTTATTTTCTTTATAATCAAAGTTCATATGTCAAATGAGAAAAGGTTGGATTCTCGTAACAATCCCCATTCTTTTTATGATTTAGTACTATAATCTTATTCCCCTCATTACGATACATAATACTTATGCTATGGTTTGGAAGGAAAAGCTTTCTTTTCCACCATTTTCCTTAGAATAAAGGTCATCCGTAAGATGAGACAAACTTGGGTTCTCATAATAATCTCTACTTTTCTTGTGATTGAGCACTACAATCATGTCCTCCTCGTTAGGATGCACAATGAGAATGCTTTCACTTGGTAGGAAAGCTTTTCTTTCCACTATTTTCCTTATAATCAAAGTTCGTACATCAAATAAGACAAACTTAGATTCCCATAATAATCCCTAATCTTATTGCAATAGGGTAACAAATCATGTTCTCCTCATTGGGACACATGATATTGATGCTTTTGTTTGGCAAGACAAGCCTTTCTTTTTGCTATTTTCCTTATAATCAAAGTTTATACGACAAATGATAAAAGGTTGGATTCTGGTAATAACCCCATTCTTCTTGTGATTTAGCATTATAATCTTATTCCCCTCATTAGGATACACAATATTGATGCTTTGGTTTGGCAATAAAAGTTTCCCTTTCTACCGTTTTCCTTGGAATAAAGTCCATTCACAAGATGAGATAAACTTGGATTCTCATAATAATCTTTACTCTTTTTCTGATTGAGCACTACAATCATGTTCACCTCATTGGGATACACAATATTGATGTTTAATTTAGCAGGAAAGGTTTTTCATTCCAATATTTTCCTAATAATCAAAGTTCATACATAGACAAACTTGGATTCCCGTAATAATCTCCATTCTTTTTTTTATGCAGCACTAAAATCATGTTTTCCTCATTGAGATACATGATATTGATGCTTTCGTTTAGCAAGAAAAGCTTTTCTTTTCACCATTTTCCTTATAATCAAAGTTCAAACATTAAACAAGAAAAGGTTGGATTCTCATAACAATCTCCATTCTTCTTATGATTTAGCACTATAATCTTATTCCCCTCATTAGGATGCACAATATTGACACTTTGGTTTGGCAGTAAAAGCTTTCTTTTCCACCATTTTCATTAAAATAAAGTTTTCCGTAACATAAGACAAACTTGGATTCTCGAAATAATCTCTCCTCTTTTTGTGATTGAGCGCTACAATCATATTATACTCATTGGGATACACAGTATTGATGCTTTCATTTGGTAGGAAAAGCTTTTCTTTTTACTATTTTCTTTATAATCAAAGTTTGTATGTTAAATGAGACAAACTTGGATACCCATAAATCTCCATTATTTTTTTGATAGGGCACTAAAATCATGTTCTCTTTGTTAGGATACATGATATTGATGCTTTCTTTTGGCAAAAAAGCTTTTCCTTTCACTATATTCCTTATCAAATTTCATACGTCTAATGAGACAAGCTTGGATTCTCGTAACAATCTCCATTCTTTTTATGATTCAGCATTATAATCTTATTCCCCTCATTGGGATACACAATATTGATGCTTTGGATTGGTAGTAAAAGCTTTCCTTTCCTCCATTTTCCTTGGAATAAAGTTCGTCCATAAGATAAGAGACAAACTTGGATTCTCGCAATAATCTTTGCTCTTTTTGGGATTGAGCAACACAATTATGTTCTCTTTATTGGGATACATGATATTGATGCTTTAGTTTGGTAAAAAAAGCTTTTTTTTGCTATTTTCCTTATAATCAAATTTTGTATGTCAAATTAGATGAGCTTGGATTCTTATAAGAATCTCCATTCTTCTTGTGATTCAACACTATAATCTTATTCCCCTCATTGGGATACATAAATGCTGATGCTTTGGCTTGGCAGGAAAGGCGTTCTTTTCCACCATTTTTCTTGGAATAAAGCTCGTCCGTAAGATGAGACAAATATGGATTCTTGTAATAATTTATACTCTTTTTGTGGTTGAGCGCTATAATCATGTTCTCCTCATTTGGATACACATATTGATGTTTTCATTTGGCAGGAAAAGCTTTTGTTTCCACTATTTTCCTAATAATTAAAGTTCATACGTTAGACAAACTTAGATTCCTGTAATAATCTCCATTTTTTTTTGATGAGGCACTAAAATCATGTTCTTCTCATTGCGATACATAATATTGATGCTTTCTTTTGGCAAGAAAAGCCTTTCTATCCATTATTTTTCTTATAATCAAAGTTTGTACGTCAAATCAAAAAAGGTTGGATTCTCATAAGAATCTCTATTTTTTTTGTGATTCAGCACTATTATCTTATTCCCCTCATTGGGATACACAATATTAATGCTTTGGTTTGGCAGTAAAAGCTTTACTTTCCCCCATTTTCTTTAGAATAAAGTTCATTTGTAAGATGAGAAAAACTTAGATTCTCATAATAATCTCTACTCTTTTTGTGATTGAGCAATACAATTATGTTCTCTTCATTGGGGTACACGATATTGATTCTTTGATTTGGTAAGAAAAGCTTTTTTTCCCACTATTTACCTTATAATCAAATTTCGTATGTCAAATAAGACAAGTTTGGATTCTCATAACAATCTCCATTCTTCTTGTGATTTAGCAATATAATCTTATTCCCCTCATTGGGATACACAAATGCTAATGTTTTGGCTTGGCAGAAAAAGCATTCCTTTCCAGCATTTTCCTTGGAATAAAGTTCTAAAGTTCATTCATAAGATGAGACAAACATGGATTCTCGTAATAATCTTTACTCTTTTTGTGATTGCATGTTCTCTTCATTCGGATACATATTATTAATACTTTCATTTGGCAAGAAAAGATTTTGTTTCCACTATTTTCCTAATAATTAAAGTTCATGCATAAAATAAACTTGGATTCCTGTAACAATCTCCACTCTTATTTTGATAGGGCACTAAAATCATGTTCTTCTCATTAGGATACACGTTATTAATGCTTTTCTTTTGGCAAGAAAAGCCTTTCTATCCATTATTTTTCTTATAATCAAAGTTCGTACGTTAAATAAAAAAAGGTTGGATTCTAGTAACAATCTTCATTCTTCTTGTGATTCAGCACTATAATCTTATTCCTCCCATAGGGATACACAATACTGATGCTTTGGTTTCACAATAAATGCTTTGGTTTTCACTATTTTCCTTAGGCTAAAGTTCATCTGGAAGATGAAGCAAACTTGGATTCTCGTAATAATCTTTACTCATTTTGTGATTGAGTATGACAATCATCTTTGATTCCAGTAATAATCTCCATTTTTTTCTAATGGGGAATTAAAATAATGTTCTCCTCATTGGGATACACGATATTGATGCTTTCTTTTAGCAAGAAAAGTTTTTTTTCCACTGTAATCAAAATTCATATGTCAAATGAGAGACAAGCTTCGGTTCCTATAACAATCTCCATTTTTCTTCTAATTCAACACTATAATTTTATTCCCCTTATTAGGACACACAATATTGATGCTGTGGTTTGGCAGGAGAAAATTTCCTTTTAACTTTTTCCTTAGAAGAAAGTTCATTCGTAAGATGAGACAAACTTGGATTCTCGTAATAATCCCTACTCTTTTTGTGATTGAGCAGTACAATCATATTCTCCTTATTGGGACACACGGTACTGATGCTTTCGTTTGGCAAGAAAAGCTTTTTTTTTTCACTATTTTCCTCATAATCGAAGTTCATATGTTAAATAAGAAAAGGTTGGATTCTCATAACAATCTCCATTCTTCTTGTGATTCAGCACTATAATCTTATTCCCCTCATTGGGATACACAAATACTGATGCTTTGGTTTGGTAGGAAAAGCTTTCCTTCCACCATTTTTCTTGGAATAAAGTTCATTCATAAGTTAAGTCAAACTTGGATTCACGTAATAATCTTTACTTTTTTGTGATTAAGCACTACAATTATGTTCTTTTCATTGGGATACATGATATTGATGCTTTGGTTTGGTAAGACAAGCTTTTCTTTTCACTAGTTTTCCTATAATCAAAGTTTGCAAGTCAAATGAGATAAGCTTGGACTCTCATAACAATCTTTATTCTTCTTGTGATTTAGCACTATAATCTTATTCCTCTTATTAGGATACACAATATTGATGCTTTAGTTTGGTAAGAAAAGCTCTACCATTTTCCTTGGAATAAAATTTGTCTATAAAATGAAACAAACTTGGATTCTCATAATAATCACTACTTATTTTGTGATTAAGTGCTACCATCATGTCCTCCACATTGGGATACATGATATTAATGCTTTTGTTTGGTAGGAAAAGCTTTTCTTTTAAACATTTTCATTATAATCAAAGTTTTCTCATTCAATAAGATAGGCTTAGGTTCTTATAATAATCCCCGTTCATTTTGTGATTCGGCACTATAATCTTATTCCCCTCATTACGATACATGAAATTAATGCTTTGGTTTGGAGAGAAAAGCTTTCCTTTCCACCATTTTCCTTAGAATTAAAGTTTATCCTTCAAATGAGACAAACTTTGATTCTTGTAATAGTCTCCGTTCTTTTTTTGATAGGGTTAAAATCATGTTTTCCTTGTGATACACGATATTGATGCTTTCTTTTGGCAAGAAAAGCTTTTCTTTCCACTGTTTTCTTTATAATCAAAATTCGTACGTCAAATGAAAGACAAGCTTGGATTCTTGTAACAAGCTCCATTTTTCTTGTGATTTTGCACTATAGTTTTGTTCTCCTAATTGAGATACATAATATTGATGTTATGGTTTGGCAAGAAAAGCTTTCCTTTCTGTCAATATTTCACATGCTCGGCCTTTACAAACTTTGGACGATCTGAAAGACCAAAGTGCACTCGACTTAAAAAATATTTTGATATTTGACATGGAGTAAAAAACCATAAGATAAATCATTCATTCGACTAGTCTTGGATGGCCACCACGAAGTGGCCACAAACTTGGAGTCACCATCGATCATTTTAAGTTAGGCATGATCAGGTACCTATTGAAAATAATGCCAGAAATTCATTATTTTCAGTTCCAGTGTTGGTTACGTATGGGTAAGGATTAGCACCTCTACAACGCTTAAAAATTGGTACCATCTAACTATATCTTATTTGAATCTCGATTTTTTTGGTTCCAGTTTTATCATTATTTAAATATAATTCCCTCTAATGCATGAAATTTTGTAAAGATACGAGTCTAGGTTATAATGAAAATTTTATCAACTATGCATCTCAGAAAAGTGAAAAACATAAGGATATTTTATGAAAATGATCCCCGGATGGGTTTTTAAGAAAAAATCAAATATTTCATGTTTAAACTGGAGAGATACCGACACAAGATATCGTTTTATGATTCTAAAAATAATTTTTAAAGCATGAATGCTCGAGGTCCCTATAAGAGGAAATGTATTAGTAAGATGGAAAAAAAAATAAATCCACAAAAATAAATACAAAAAATACATCAAAAAGAGGGATGATCAAAATGTATCTCACAATTGTATTTGATTATCGATGAATAACCGAGATGACAATGTTGAAACTTAGTCAGTTTCGATAGAAATTTAGGGAGAAAATGTTTTTGATGACTCGAGAGGGAGAAAAGCTTGGATTTTAGAAGGAATATGAGGAGTGGGGTTGGAGTATCCCCTCAGAAGAATAGGGTTAGAGTATCCCAAAAATGGAAGTTTGATATTGGATTTGAGGTAAAAGCAGGGTTAGAGTATCCCTTGGGAGTAATGGGGTTAGAGTATCCTCAAAAATGAAAATTTTTTATGTCCAAGAGGAATGATTCATTTTTTTGGATAGGGGAATCTTTGAAAATCAAGAGCCAAAGGTTTGGCTAAAATGTTCCACTTTTATTTAGCCTTGGTCCGAGTCTAAATAGTTTAGGTCATTGGAATGAGCCGAGTAGATCATGAGATGTTCAAACGTCTTAGTAAGTGCATTTCAAAAATTAGGTTAGAAATAGAGGACATCGTTGCATCATTTCTCTTTCTAACTTTTTTTCGAGCTCATCTAGAGGTCTCGAGAAGTAAACAAGGTACCGTTAGAAAGGTCACTTGATGACGATTAATGTAAAAATATTCCAAAAATCCTAAAAAATCACTTTCTAGGTAGATTTAATTTCTCAATTTTAACTTGACTTGACACTAGCAGCATGTACAAGGTAAAGGTATGATGGACTTTGAAAAATCATTTCGGATTCATCCAAAATTGTTAAAGTGCAAATAATACCTTTTCAAAACGGGAATTTCATGAACTCTATGGAAAAATATTCAAGGGACTCAAAAATGTAGTTCGCTAGGCCAAAATAGCCTAAATAGTAAACTACTTACTAGATCCAGGGGGTTTTAGATAGTGAAGATTTGCAAAATTGTAACTATTTCATTCGAGATGATCTGAAGGTAAATGAGAGATTGTTGGAAAGGTAATTCAAAACCTTTCAAGGGAAAAATACCAACACATTCCGAATAAATCATTTTTTATTTTTTAATAATTTTTTAAAACTAGGCCACTGTGCTGCCAAAACAAAATAGGGAAGGTGTTCAGTATTTTGGTTTTTCTTTAGGTTAAGCTCAGGCCATGGACATTCGAACATCCATAACCAGAGGTTGACATGGGCGTTATGAGTTCATTTCACAATCCTGGAGTAGTTTGGGATGATAGAACAACCCGTTGACCATGCCACTATAAGTGTGGTTGGCTAAGGGCCAAGGGTTCATATTTTTCAACTAAAAGGCTTTATTTCATTTTTGAAAAAATAGCACTCTTATACTCATTCTTCCATGAATCCATAACTGAATGCTTGTTTTGCCCCTAAGGTTGGAAAACTAACTTTGCAAAAATCTTAAGCCCATGTTATTCCTCATGTATAGGAGATAGCATGTGCTTAACTTGAGAAAAATTTTTAAATCGGGTTTTCTAGCATTTAAACATGCATTTCAACGCAAACAAAGTACCACAAAATGATGCAGAATATGGATGAGATATATGCACAAGCAAAGATGACATTTTTCATAGAAAAGATGACAAATATATGTATAAAGATGATAGACAGATGCATAAACATACTTAGGATGAGCATGTTTAAAAAGAGCTTTCTAAAAAAGTCATTTTTATTTCATAGAGCCTATCAAGCGTTTAGAAAATGCATGAGCATACTTATGTCATGTTATGATGCATATTTTAAACATGAGATGAATATGTGAATATAGAAGGAACTTGGAAAGAAGTGCATGGACAAAGGCTATTGTTGTGATGAAAATGCAAAGGAGCATGCTTAGTTAACCAAACAACATGAAGGCACCAAGAAAAACATCAAGATCCTAAACTACCAAATGCATGGGAGTCCTAAAGTGGCCATAAAAGCATAAAAAGGTTTTACTAAGATGAAATGCATGCTCAAAACAAAAGATACATGGGATAAAGTAAAAGATATACCAGCTAAGGCTTGGAGTTTCTTTCTTTTTAAAGCAGCAACTTTAAGCTTAGTTCCTTCCTTCTTTTTGCTATTGTTTAGCAAGAAAAGGGTGAAAAGAAAAAGCTTTCTGGTAATGTGGTTGCTGATGGAGTGTTTTTAAGATGAAAATATGTGAAAGGTTGAGTTTTTAAAGGTGTTCTGGTGGTGGTTTTAGGGAGCTACGAGAATGAGAGTTGGTTAAGGGTGAAAGGCAATGGTCTGTTTTGGTGAGCTTTTTGGAGCTAGAGTTGCTAGAGGATTTCTGAGGATGGGTGAAAAGCTTTTTGGGATTGTTAGAGATCTCTTTTTTATAGCTGAGAGAGTTTTATTTTTTTGAGATAGATGATTTTTTTCTTTGTTTAGCCCTTTCTTTTAGAGGATAATGCAAACGGTATTTTTGGTTTTTTTCTGCACCATGGTATATCTCCAGCTTCCATGTCCAATTCACTCCCTTCTTATTGGTTCTGCAATGCTGAGCAAGTAGGCAGAAAGGCTGTGAAAGCCTGCAAGCTAGAGATACGCCCGCCATCCTCTTACACCCATATATTTTATGAAAGTGACCTTTGTTGGACTCCAAAAATTTATTAGAATTTGTTAATGAACCCATAGTTAAGGTTTGCAATGTTATGTGATAGTTCCTTGGTGCAAAAACATGTTTAAATCGAGTTTTTGGAGGTTGAAAAATGGCTCGAACTAGGCAAAAAATGTCTTGATGTATTGAAATAGAACATGTTGTATCGATACACAAGGTACATTTTACACTTGAGTATCGATACAATGAGTTGTGTATTGATACTAAGAGCAAAAAAATGTTTCCAGTCTTGAGACTTATAGGCCAATATTGATACTCATGGATTTTTATCATAACTCATGCTTGTATATCAATACATTTTGCCTAAAATCTTAACTTTAGCTACTGCCAAGGTTTGTATTGATACAAACATGCCAGATATCGATACCAAACCTTAGGTATCGATACCAAACCCTCTTGTATCAATACTACACATGGAAATTCAAAATTTTGGTAATGTGAAAGCCTTATGATAGTTTTTAAGCACCCATATGACCCGCACATACCTTAGGTTCCTTGAGTTGTCTCATCTTGGTCATAAAGAAAGGAAAATAGGCTCGGGTACTCACCTAAATGATTTCTATAACACCCTAAAAAATGCCTTTTGATGCCTCATTTTTTGCATTTTCCTTTAAAGTGGTCCATAGGCATTTTATAATTTCCTAAAAAACGTTTTTGTTAGGTAACACATCGCTTGGCGATTATTCCCCAGCTTTATTTCTATTTTTTTATTTTTTTCATCTTTTACCTAACTCCTAGGATACCAAAAATTGGTTGTGCCTCATTTTTTGCATTTTCCTTTAAAGTGGTCCATAAGCATTTTATAATTTCCTAAAAAACTTTTTTGTTAAGTGACACATCGCTTGGCGATCATCCCCCAACTTTATTTTCATTTTTTTATTTTTTCATCTTTTACCTAACTCTCAGGATACCAAAAATTTGTTCGGACAAAATAAGGTGTCCACAGCTGCCCCTTATTAATCATTGCTAAGTACTAGAAATAGGGTGAAGACAAATAGATACTATTTTGTTCGGGCAGTGTATTAGGCTATTTTTCAAGTGGGAAAGAACATGTGTCCTACTCTTTAAGGACTAAAAGAAAAAAGTGCCACTAGCTTATAGGCTTAAAAGTAATAGAAAAGGTGTTCTGCTCTTTGAGGACTAAAATGAAAGGGGTGCCATAAGCTTGTGTGGGCTTAAAGGCAAGTGAAGAAAGACGTCTAGCACTTTGTGGACTAAGGTAAATAGGTGCCACCAATTTATGTGGGCTTTAAGGTAAGAAAATGCCCTACTCTTTGAAGACAAAGGTAGGTAGTATGGTGCCATCAGCTTGTGTGGGCTTTGATAAGCATTATGCTCTTTGAGGACTAAGGTAGGTAATTGCCACCAACTTGTATGCACTTTGAGATAGGGAAGCATCTTGCTCTTTGAGGACTGAGGTATGTAGTTGCCACCAACTTGTGTGGGTTTTGATAAGCGTCATGCTCTTTAAGGACTAAGGTCAGTAATTGCCACCAACTTGTGTAAGCTTTGATGTTTTTTTTAAATCAAAACAATGGTACCTTAGGTTCCCTATAAATTTGAATTCTGCATACAGGAGCTGATACCTGTAAGATGTTAAATGCTGCATAGTGCATGAAGGTACAAATGCCTTCCTAATTAATGCAAAGGTGATGACTCTAAAGGCCTAATACAATGGCTGGTTTCGAGCTTTCTTTGGCTTTGGTGAGGTGGCCTTTTGTCTAGGGTTCATCAATCTTTCTCTAGATTTCTAGAGGCTTTAAATGTTATGATTGTCTTCTCTTCGGAGGTGCAGAAGGTTCATGACCACTCATTATGGGAAGGTTTTTAGTATATTTTCCAGATATGGGGTCTCAGTGCAAGATTAATTGCAGCCCTAAGAGTTCATTCTTAGTATTTAAAAATGAAACAAGGTCCTTACAAAGTTTTATCTTTCGAAGTAATGCTAGGAAATCCTGTTATCAATTTTATTTGTTTATCAAGCATGATCAATTAAATGATAAACATGATGCAACATGAAATGTAGTGCTATGACAAGATTCTGTGAGAAATCAAGTAATATTTTTTATTCAAAGAAAGAGGGAACAATTTGTAACAAACTTATAAGATTATGGAAGATTTTGAAATACAAAAGAGATATGAGAAATCTTCTTGGTTGACTGGCTCTAACGCTGATAACATGAATTTTCCACTGAGCACTTTTGGAGGCTTATTTCGAGTAATTGATTCTTTTGGTGCTAGTGACTCATAAAAAGATCCCTTAATTGCCTTATGCTAGGATGGCGACTTTAAAGTTAGGCAGTTCCCATTTTTCAAGTGCAAGTATGGATGAGGTTTTGGTGGGGTGGTCGACACAAAATAGATGGGTCAGGTTATCACTAGTTGTCTTAGTCGGAGTTATGATTATGGGGAAGACTGGCTTTATTTGAATGAAGAGGTCTGATCATCTCCCAGCTTTATTTCTATTTTTTTTATTTTATCATATTTTACCTAACTCTTAGGATACCAAAGACTGGTCTGGACAAAATGAGGTGTCAACACTTTCCCCTATTTTCCTTAGAAGAAAGTTTGTCCATAAGATGAGACAAACTTGGATTCTTGTAATAATCTCTACTCTTTTTGCGATTGAGCACTACAATCATGTTTTCCTCCTTGGGACACATGATATTGATGCTTTGGTTTGGTAAGAAAAGCTATTTTTCCTACTATTTTCCTTATAGTTAAATTTCGTACGTTAAATGAGACAAGCTTGGATTCTCATAACAATCTCCATTCTTCTTGTGATTCAGCACATAATTTTATTCCCTTCATTGGGATACATAAATACTAATGCTTTGGTTTTGTAGTAAAAGCTTTCTTTTCCACCATTTTCCTTGGCATAAAGTTCATCCATAAGATGAGACAAACATGGATTCTCGTAATAATCTCTACTCTTTTTATGATTGAGAACTATAATCATGTTTTTCTCATTGAGATGCATGATATTGATGCTTTCACTTAGCTGGAAAAGCTTTTTCCATAATTTTTCTTATAATCATAGCTCCTAGTCAACTGAGACAAGCTTGGATTTTCGTAATAATCTCCATTCTTTTTGTGATAGGGCACTAAAATCATGTTCTTCTTATTGGAACACATGATATTGATGCTTTCATTTGGCAAGAAAAGCCTTTTTTTTGCTATTTTCCTTATAACCAAAGTTTGTATGCCAAATGAAACAAGATTAGATTATCATAACAATTTCCATTCTTCTTGTGGTTCAAAACTATAATCTTATTCTCCTCATTGCACAAATATTGATGCTTTGGTTTGGCAGTAAAAGCTTTCCTTTCCACCATTTTCCTTGGAATAAAGTTCATCTGTAAAATGAGACAAACTTGGATTCTTGTAATAATTTTTAGTCTTTTTATGATTGAGCAATACAACCATGTTCTCTTCATTGGGATACATGATATTGATGTTTTGGTTTGGTAAGAAAAGCTTTTCTTTCCGCTATTTTCTTTACAAACAAATTTCTACGTCAAATGAGACAAGCTTGGATTCTCATAACAATCTCCATTCTTCTTGTGATTTAGCACGATTATCTTATTCCCTTCATTAGGATGCACAAATACTGATGCTTTAGTTTGGCCAGAAAAGCTTTTTTTTTAACCATTTTCCTCGGAATAATGTTTGTCTGTAAGATGAGACAAACTTGGATTCTCGTAATAATCACTACTCTTTTTGTGATTGAGCACTACAATCATGTTCTCCTCATGGGGATACACAACATTGATGCTTCAATTTGGCAGGAAAAGGTTTTCTTTCCACTATTTTCCTAATAATCAAAGTTCATATGTCAGATAAACTTAGATACCAGTAATAATCTCCATTCTTTGTTTTTTTATGGGGAACTAAAATCATGTTTTCCTTATTAGGATACACAATATTAATGCTTTCGTTTTGCAAGAAAAGCCTTTCTTTCTACTATTTTCCTTATAATCAAAGTTCATACATCAAATGAGAAAAGGTCGGATTCTTGTAACAATCTTCATTCTTCTTGTGATTTAGCACTATAATCTTATTCCCCTCATTATGATACACAATATCGAGGCTTTGCTTTGTTAGGAAAAGCTTTACAATTTTCCTTGGAATAAAGTTCATCTATAAGATGACACAAACTTGGATTCTCGTAATAATTTCTACTCTTTTTATGATTGAGTGCTACAATCATGTCCTCCACATTGGGATAGATGATATTAATTCCTTTGTTTGGTGGGAAAGCTTTTTTTCCAACATTTTCTTTATAATCAAAGTTTGCACATCAAGTAAGATAGGCTTAGGTTCTCGTAATAGGCTTAGGTTCTCGTAACAATCTCCATTCATTTTGTGATTTGACACTATAATCTTATTCCCCCCATTAGGATACATGAAATTAATGCTTTGGTTTGAAGGGAAAAGCTTCCCTTTCCACCTTTTTTCTTAAAGTTAAAGTTCTTCCATCAAATGAGATAGACTTTGACTCCTATAATAATCTCTATTCTTTTTCTGATGAGGCATTAAAATCATGTTCTCGTCATTGGATGCTTTCTTTTGGCAAGAAAAGCTTTTCTTTCCACTATTTTCCTTATAATCAAAATGCGTATGTCAAATGATAGTCAAGCTTCGGTTCTTGTAACAATCTCCATTCTTCTTATGATTCAGCACTATAATTTTATTCCTCTATTTAGGATACACAATATTGATACTTTGATTTGGCAGCAAAAGCTTTCCTTTCCACTATTTTCCTTGGAAAAAGTTCATCCGTAAGATGAGACGAGCTTGGATTCTCATAATAATCTCCACTCATTTGGTGATTGAGCACTACAATCATGTTCTCCTCATTAGGATAGACAATTTTAATGCTTTCGAGGCAAGACAAGCTTTTCTTTCCACTATTTTCCTTGTAGTCAAAGTTTGCATGTCAAATGAGACAAACATGGATTCCCATAATAATCTCCATTCTTTTTATTATAGGTCACCAAAATCATGTTCTTCTTATGAAGATACCCGATATTGACGCTTTTGTTTGGCAAGCCTTTATTTCCACTATTTTCCTTATAATCAAAGTTCGTATGCCAAATAAGAAAATGTTAGGTTATCGTAACAATCTCTGTTATTCTTGTGATTCAATACTATAATCTTATTCCCCTCATTGGGATACACAATATTGATGCTTTGGTTTGGCAATAAAAGCCTTTCTTTCCACCAGTTTCCCTGGAATAAAGTTCATCCGTAAGATGAGAGAAATTGGATTCTCTAACAATCTCTACCTTTTTTTTGTGATTGAGCACTGCAATCATGTTCTATTCATTGGGATATACAATATTGATGCATTGGTTTGGTAAGAAAAGCTTTTCTTTCCACTATTTTCCCTATAATCAAAGTTTGTATGTCAAATGAGACAAGCTTGGGTTCTCGTAACAATCTCCATTCTTCTTGTGATTTAGCACTATAATCTTATTCCCCTCATTGGGATACACAATATTGATGCTTTGCTTTGGTAGGAAAAGCTTTACCATTTTCCTTGTAACAAAGTTCATCTATAGGATAACATAAACTTGGATTCTCATAATAATCTCTATTCTTTTTGTAATTGAATGCTACAATTATGTCCTCCACGTTGGGATAGATGACATCAATGCTTTCATTTTGTGGGAAAAACTTTTCTTTCCAATATTTTCCATTTAATCAAAGTTTGCTCATCACGTAAGACAGGCTTAGGTTCTCATAATAATCTCCATTCATTTTATGATTTGACGTTATAATCTTATTCCCTTTGTTAGGATGCATGAAATTAATGCCTTGGTTTGGAGGGAAAAGTTTTCCTTTCCACCATTTTCCTTAGAGTTAAAGTTCATCCGTGAAATGAGACAAACTTTGATTCCCGTAACAATCTCTATTCTTTTTCTGATGGGGCACTAAAATCATGTTTTCCTCATTGGGATACATGATATTGATCTTTCTTTTGGCAAGAAAAGTTTTTCTTTCCAATTTTTCCCTTATAATCAAAATTCATATGTCAAATGAAAGACAGGCTTGGATTCTTGTAACAATCTCCATTCTTCTTGTGATTCAGCACTATAATTTTATTCCCCTCATTGGGATACACAGTATTGATGCTTTGGTTTAGCAGGAAAAGCTTTCCTTTCCACTATTTTCCTTGGAAGAAAGTTTATCCGTAAGATAAGACAAACTTATATTCTCATAATAATCTCTACTTTTTTATGATTGACACTAGAATCACGTTTTCCTTATTGGGATACACGATATTGATGTTTTCATTTGGCAGGAAAAGCTTTTCTTTTCACTATTTTTTTATAATTAAAATTCATAGTCAAATGAGACAAAATTGGATTCTTATAATAATCTCCATTCCTTTTGTGATCGGGCACTAAAATCATGTTGTCCTTATTGGGATACACTATATTGATGCTTTCGTTTGGTAAGAAGAGCCTTTCTTTCCACTATTTTCCTTATAATCAACGTTCGTACATCTTATGAGACAAGGTTGGATTCTCATAACAATCTCTATTCTTCTTGTGGTTTAGCACTATAATTTTATTCCCATCATTGGGATACACAATATTGATGCTTTGGTTTGGCAGTGAATGCTTTTCTTTCCATTATTTCCTTGGAATATAGTTAGCCCATAGGATGGGACAAACTTGGATTCTCGTAATAATCTCTACTTTTTTCATGATTGAGCACTACAATCATGTTCTCTTCATTGGGATACACAATATTGATTCTTTGGCTTGGTTAGAAAAGCTTTTCCTTCCACTATTTTCCCTATAATCGAAGTTCATATGCCAAATGAGACACACTTAGGTTCTCGTAACAAACTCCATTCTTCTTGCAATTCAGCACTATAATCTTATTCCCCTCATTCGTGTAGACACCTTAGTTTGTCCGGGCTAATTTTTAGCAATCTGGAGCATGGACGTAAGAGGGGGCGATGATTGTTGCCCAGCGAAAAAGTATTTTGAGGAGTTCAAGGTGGCCTAAGGATCATATCAAACGTAAATGCAAAGATATGGCATCAAATTATGTAGTTCAAGGTGTCCGAGGATAAAATATATGAGAAAATTTATAATTTTACTTGAATGTATCGATACATGGTTCTCATGTATCGATACAA